>PVJI01030268.1:0-14397 GCA_004026765.1 Micronycteris hirsuta | reverse complement strand
ATACTCATCTACCCTCAGTTGTTGTAGATGTTCTGCAAATGCTCTTAAGTAGTTTCCATGTGTGACAGTTTTGTCTCACCTGAATTGGTTCTGAGTCCTCAAGGGCAGAGAACGGAGGGTTTTCCTTCCACTCCCCCCATCCCTGTACCCAAATGAATTCCATGTAACCAAGCCTATGTGACAGACTGCCTGGAGCCCCTGCAGGCTAGAGGCTGTAGAAATTGTTCTGTTTAAAGCAAGAAGTAAGGGGCCCTCTCTGGTGCTAGAGCACCCTTCCTGTTCACAGCTTCCCAAATGTGCTGGAGAGGAAGCTGCTGAGAACAGTGACCAAGTTTTCCTAAATGCTGATTCCCTGGCCCCCTGGAATCATGAAATCCTAATCTCTGGTGCTGGGCCTCAAGTGCTTCTCAAGCAACCATTCCGACACTCGCCAGTCACGTGGTGTTAGAAACCTGTTACTTCAGAGCATACTGGTGATGAGAATTTCAGCTGTACCAGAAGGGAGTGTTCCGACATGGAGGTTAAGGTGGGAAGGGCAAGTGGATATGGCGTGCGGGTGGGAACAGGGTGGAGCGGTGGCAGGACCCCTCACACGCACAAACTTTGTCTGACAGTGAGGAGTGGCCATTTGAACCTCCTTCATGGCATTTCTTTTTTTTTTTGGAAATAATTTTATATTTTAATTATATTTTATTTATTATGCTATTACAGTTGTCCCAATTTTCCCCCGTTGCTCCCCCTCTTCCCAGTACCCAGCACTCCCTCAGGCAATCCCACACCATTGCTCATGTCCGTGGTTTCCTATACTGTGCTTTACAACCCCGTGGGTATTCTATAACTACCTATTTGTACTTCTTAATAACCTCACCTCTTCACCCATTTCCTCACATGCTTCTCCCATCAGGCAACCATCAAAATGCTCTCCAGTATCCATTATTTTGTCTCTGTCCTTCTTGTTTGCTTAGTTTGTTTTCCTCTAGTTCCCTTAAACTCATGGGTAGAATTCCTGAGATTCCTGGCTGTTCCATTGCCAGACCACATGTCAAACTATCATGTAGCAAGAGAAGAGACTTCTGGTTGCCAGAGGCAGGAGGTGGTGCTGGGTGGGTGGAATGCGTGAAAGGCGTCAAAAGGTACAAATTTCTAGTTAAAAAATAAATTAGTCACGGGTATGCATCTACAAGCATGGTGACTATAGTTAACAGCACTGTATTGCATATTTGCAAGTTGCTAAGAGAGTTAAGTCTTAGAAAGCCTCTCAGCACACACACAAATTTGTAACTGTGTGGTGACAGACGTTATCTAGACTTACTGCGGTGATCATTTCACAATACAGCAGTCCCCCCATATCCATGGGAGACACAGTCCAAGACCCCCGGTGGATGCCTGAAACCAGACAGAACTGAACCCTGCATATGCTGTGTTTCTTCCTACACATAAGCAGACTTTGTGGCTTCTCTGTGGCATATCTGAATTGCCAGCATCACTACTCTCGCACTTTGGGGACATCATTGAATAAGATCAGGGTGACTTGAACACAACACTGTGATAGCATGACAGTCGATCTGATGATGAGACAGCTACGTAGTGACTGACAGGCGCTGGGCTAAGGGATGCCTCACGCCATGGGCGGGACAGAGCGGGACAGCGTGAGATTTCATCAGTCTCCTCAGAACGGTGTGCAACTTAAAACTTAGGAATTGTTTATTTCTGGAATTTTCCACTTAATATTTTCAGACCGTGGTTGACCTCAGGCCATTGAAACAAAGAAATCATGGATAAGAGGGACTACTGCATATGCAAATGTCAAATAATTCTGTTGTACTCCTGAAACTAATATAATGTCATATGGCCATTATAACTCAATTAAAAAAAACAGAAAGAAAAAACTATTATTTGCCCTACAGAAAATAGGGTTGCTATGTCTTTGAGACCCTTGGGGTAGGACTTCCAGAAGAGCACTGTGAACAAGAGTGTGTCTCCCTTTGGGAAGAATTCCAGCCCAAAACTAAGGCCGCAGGCTTCAGGCACAAGGCCGCTTCTGTTGAAGAGGAACTGCTGCCAGGTACACTGACTCAGGAAAAGTCCCCCTCTCGTGAAAAACACCTGGCTGAGCAGACGCTGCGCATTGAGCCCGTCACGCAGGTGAGATGCAGTTAAGACAAATGGAGATCACGGTTGTTTACGCTGTTTGCTTGCAAACCCCTGTTGCTTCCTATTCCACAGGGGCGGGGTGGGCGCCCGCCCACGGCTGGTGTGCACCTGCACTTCGGTTCCCTTGAGCAGGATTAAGAGCAGTGCTGGTGCCAGGGGCCTGGCATCATGAGGGTACCCAGCTTGTTGAACAGAAGGCTGCCCGTCCCTCGTGTGCACGTGACTGGAGAGGTTTCGTGTGCTCTATAAAGACTGAGACAAACAGATTGCTAAAGTGACATTGTGGCAAAGGACACTCACAGGGCTCAGAGGAGAAGGGCTGGGTTTGGGGCCAGGCATGCCTGAGCTGACAGCATGGTATGGTAGGGGTGTTCGTGTTGATGATGTTTGGAGGGGCCAGGCGGCAGCCCCGGGGCAGTGCGACATGAAACACCATTTAACGACGGGCCAGCAGCCCTGAGGATCCTCAGACCCTTAACGTAGGTCTGACTTGTGATGGCGATTACAGCTACGGCCTGAACGTCTGACGATGCCACAGGTCTCAGTCACTCTCCTTTCAGACACATTAGCTGGTGGTAAACTGGAGAGGTTAATGGCAGATTTGCAATCAATGGAAGCTTTTATCCTAATTGATTAAAACTATGAAACACACTCACTCACAGACCAAAAGGGAAAGAGCTTTAGAGAAAAGTGAGCAGCTGTAGAACAAAGTATTTCATGTCTTGGATCTCGTAGACCAGGGCTGTCAAACTCATTTCCACCGGGGGCCACATCAGCCTCGTGGTTGCCTTCAAAGGGCCAACTGTAATTTTAGGGCTGTACAAATGTAACTACTCCTTAACTAGGGGCAAGGAGCTCGGTGCCGCTGCCGGGTAGAAACAAGGTGCCCGGTGGATAAAACAAGGTGCCGGGCGGATTTGGCCTGCAAGCCTCGTGTCACAGAGGAACCGAGGAACGACGCATCCTCTCTTCAGAATAACACACACGTGCGTACACGCACAGAATGCTGGGACTCACAGCCCCGGAAGCATAAGCGCCCCGTCATCCTCAGACAATCCACCTGCACAGTCGTTCTTGGGGTCAACTTTTCCTTTCAGTCCTCCTGTGGCTCTGAATCGCTCTCTCCAAAGTGTGTCTGCAGCCACGCCCATTCCCCATCAGACCCAGCCCACCGCTTTCTCCTTAACAGAAGGTGCACGTCAGGGCTTCTGCCCTGACCAGTTTCTTTGTTACCTAAACTCTCTTACTTGCTGACCTCGGTTTCCCCTCTACCTCCCTGGGTTGAAGTTGCCGCCATCTGTTCAGGGGTACTTGTACCTCTGTCACGCTCTTGCTCTGAATCTGTCTCTCGTTTGAGTCCTATGGGTATTCTCCTTTCTCTTCAACCATAGAAAGTGGCCTGAGCTTTGCTTGAATTGGCAATTTCATCTTGTGAGCCTTCTGTTGAAATAGCTCAGGGCCAGGGCCTTTTCATTCTAGGTAGACAGCAGAGCTTCGCGCTTGGTATAAAAGGTCTTCACAGTTAACAGCCCCAATAGCTTTAGGTGTGTTGCAAATGCTCCACCCTACTTTGCCTCTGTTCTAGACAGGGTCATAACTAAATTTATACCTGTCCCAACTGTTCTTGTCCCGAGAGGTAAAAAAGCAAAAATGCTCTTTGTGTTGGTGGCAGCGATCTATTGTTGGTAGAATGTTTATAAAGCAAATTTCATGCAGCGAGTCTGTGTGGTACCGGCTTCCGTACACTGTTGCCAAGAGTAGGGGTGGGAGGGAGGCGAGGGAGGAAGACTGTGGTCGTGTGAGGTAACCTGGGGGCACAGACAGGTTCATCAGTGAGAAGCTCAGCCTTGCCCTTGCACCAGCCACATCGGGGTGGTTGTGTAAGGACCAATGCTTAAGGAAAATTGGGCTCTGGACCCATCAGACAATAAAGCCTGGAGGTCTGACAGGAGGCTGACCTGGATGTACGCTGGGCCAGGAGAAGCCCAAACTGAGAATTCTAGACTCTCATGGTCAGGGTCTAGGACAGCCTGGGGCTCAGGGCCAAATCTACCAGGGTAGTTCTAGCTGACACCTAGCCTTCCCCTTCCACTCTGGGAGGAGACACATTTTATGGGTTTCACTTTAGAGTCAAACCCTGCTTTGGATAACAAATCCAAAGCTCTTCCTTCCCTATTTGCATTAGAGGACTTGGTCACACTGAAAACAGAACCTCCATGAGGGAATGTGACCTGGTCAAGCTGGCAAGGTGTCTGCCTTGTGAGGCTGTTCTAGCTACTCAGTGTCCCCTAGGCAGCCCCTGTACCACATGTGTCAGGGTTAGGGAGAGAGTACATTCCTGTCATCCTCACCTGTGCCTTATACCAGTCACCATCCCCAAAAATGACCACCCTTCATGGAGATAGCCAGTGTGCAGGCCCTTCAGTCAGGGCTACATTCTCCAGAGACCCCGGCCTGGAAACTGCGCAGATGTCTGATTTAGCTTTTTAATAACAGCCCTTTGCGAGCTCTGAGCCTCCTTGGGCCCCGAGAAGAGTTGCTAGAAGTGGTGGGCAGGGTCGGGCAGCGTGGGGACGGATCTGAGGCCCTCAGCCTCAAGCTGATAGGGCAGTGCAGACATTTAAAGCTGAGAGGATCTGCAAAGGTGGTGACCATTCACCAGTTAGTCTGTGCTGAGTCAGCCCAATTTCCCATTTCAGGGCCCAGGAAGGGGGCCGTAGGGGAAAAGCAGTAAGAGAAAGAAAGTTGAATTTAAGGTTTAAAAGGGAAACAGCAAAGGTGGCTGAAGGAACTGTGAGCACCTAAAAACTAATTGTATAAAAAAGGAGGTATGTCGGTATCATTAGTATATTGGAATCACATCTAGATTTAATCTAACTGAATCTCTTCTTCCTTCCCCTATGTCAGACGGGGCTGACAAAGAGTAGACAGATGAGGCATCAAAACTCAGCAACACTTAGAGCCCCATCGAAGCAAGAGAAAGAACCCAATCCAACAGGTGCCAAAGGCCCACTGGCATGAGTGATCTACCCAAAGACGACGACGAAGATCTTGGCCACGTGCATGCCTCTCTGCTCTCCCTGAGGTTGGAATCTCGTCTTCTCTATTCTTTCCCATTCTGGAACCTCTCACTAATAGTACTATGAGTGCTCAGTAATCAATTGACTTATAGTTTAGTACAGGGTTCCTAGTCTTTTTTTTAATGAAACCCATAGGATGATGCACTCACATGCATGGTATACTTCCTAAGGCATTCTCAGATGCTCACAAAGTACACAATAAATGTAAGCACGCTAATAGTTCCTTTGATGCATATGCCACACTCATATTCATCACATACCAGACTCCCTTCAGGCTGCATGGGTGAGTGGTGTGTCCACCCCGTTCTTGTCCAGTCAGAAAACCATTTGGGAAGGCAAGTAACCAAGAGGAAGGGTGTTATAAGAACAATATTGAATTTATTTGTGTTTCTTTTTTAAAAGGGGAAACAACAGATTTTAATATTGTACCTCATAACAAATTATCTGCTATGCACTGTTCGACTGCTCAGACACACCGTCATTCATGACATCATGGGTGAGAGCTGCTGGCCTGGACCGGCATTCCTGGCTCTCAGACCGAAGGCCTGGGCACAGGAAGGGCAGCTTGGAATTGTAGGTTGGGATCCACAAACCCATGTATACACTAAGCATTACAGCACTCTAAATAAATAGCTTATCTTGAATTGACACCACCACCCTTCAGTATATAGAGGTGTGTAGGAATTAATAAAATTCATATTCGTTTCAACACTGCTAAATTCATAGTAGTTCTTTATCATGTGTTTTCTCAGTCAGGAATTATCAAAAGTGCAAGCTTAACACGGCTAGGGGCTACAGGACAGGGAAGAGAGTGGAGCTGTACGAATCAAGGTTTCCAATTATATAAAAAGATTCATCTTTTAGGCAAAAATGCGGACAAAGGACAGCAGCAGAAAATGAGGCCAGTGTTTCTCACAGCAAGGCCACTGGACCGCCAGCACGGAACTCTCCAGTCGCTGGTCAAAATCTCTAGAGGTAGGGTCTTTAATGAGACCTCCTAATGACTTCAACTAAGTCTGAGAATCGCAATCACTGGTTCAGAATATGCTGTGAAAAACAGGAGTGAGACATCACAAAGTATGCTCCAAGAGGTTTTAAAAGAAGGAGAAATACATTTGTTTGATGGCAGGACCATGCACAGATGAGCCCCCCCTGCCCCCGCCAAGGGACCCCAGTGCCCACCCTGGTCCATACTTTAGGCATTTTCTTGGTCTCTAGGGTGTATTAGAGACAAGAGTCCGAGGGCGCCCGGGATTCCCCTGCACAGTCAGTCTTTTTGTTGTTTTCCAAAAGCCCCCAGAGGGTGTGGAGACTGGAAAACAGGAAGATGATGGCCTTTGCCAGAGTGCTTCTAATTAGATAATGAAATTATTCTGTTTATAGAGATCTGAAAATAACACTAATCTTTCTCATGGAGGGGCCATGGGAGGCTCTCTGATAAAGATAGATTAAAAAATAATTTCTTGGCAATAGTTTTAGACTAGAAATAAATCATTGATTAAAAATAGAAAATAGTACATCTTCAAGATGCTATGGCAATCTCTAGGAGCAAAAATTCTTTTCTATAGGGATTTCAAAAACAAACAAACAAAACCCCAAACATGGGCTTTTGAGAATTGAGGCACTGGAAACTCCAAATTAAAAACAGCTATCACCAGACCCAGGAGGAGAAAGGGGAATTAGCCACTGTCTAACAACGAGAATCGGGCGCTAAAAATCTCCTAAGTCCTGTCTCAGGGGCACAGATAACAAGACAATTTAGCCATCGACTCTGCACAGAACCTGAAGCTGGGCAGAGACTTGCCTTTGAATCCCAGCTTTGCCCCCGAGCAGTTTGTGTGGCCTTGCGCAAGTGGCTTCACTCTCTAAGCCACCGCTTCCTCATCTGCAAAATGAGAACAATGACAAAGTAGTCCATCCTCACTCTCTCTTACAGGTAGTGGTGAGGGTTACGGAGCAAGTGCATGTGACAGTTCAATCACACTCCAGAGACAGCACTGACGCAGGTTAACAATGGTCGTTTTTACATTTCTACTACTTTTATTTTAAACCAAGAATTGTCTGTCATGCCAAGATATTCAGGACATTCAGAAAGAGCTCTTTTATTGGGGGCGGTCACAGGAGTGCTAAACTTGTGGGTTTAAATTCTGCACATACTCTGAGCCCATTGTCTGATAGTAAAGCTTCCCCAGGGGTGCTCTCCCGCTCCCAGTTCCCACAGCAGGGCTTGCCACAGGGTATGATGTGCTGGCTACAGAAAAGTGGAGCGTGTGGGTATGTAGACCACCATGAGCTCTTTTCTCCTTCTTCCTTCTCCTAATAACAGTTATAATTAGAGTTATAACAGATGCTCTGGTTGTTGAGCGTCTCCTGTGCCTGGCACTGAAGTGAACACTTGAAACACCTTTTCCTGCTTGACCCTTGGCCATACCACTGGAAAAAGTGTGTGCGGGCGCAGTTGCTGAGAACACTTTGCAGAGAACAGTGATACCTTGGGGTGCTTCATAGGCCCCCGATGGCTCACTAAGTCACGGTCAGAACACTCTGAGCAGGGTCTGCTTAACCCCAGGTCCCTGAATGGAAGATAACTGACCCTGGCCCCTTCTTCCAACACAAGCCAAATGATGGTCTCAGTGCTCCTGTTCACAGTCAGGCTACAAAACAGAGATTCGACATGAGAGGAGGCCTATACCTCTGGGGTGGGGCGGGGCATAGTTTGACCACGCCCCCTTCCAGTGTTTCTGACCTGTTCCTCTAAGGTTGACTACAGCCACAGTGACAAATATATATTATATACAACTCAGATGTATATCTACCTCAAAGGCTTTTATGAAATAATGCACACATTCATGTGAGGCCGTCTGATGTTTTCTTACGCTATTTCATTCTGTCATGAAAAACAAGAACGTAGAGAAACTGGAATCTTTATACAACTGATGGGAATGTACAGTGGCCTAGTCTCTGAAAAATAGTTTGACGTTTCCTTGAAATCTTAAACAGGGTTATTAAATGACCTGGCAATTCCACTGCTGAGTGTATACCCAAGAGAAGTGAAAATATACATCCACAGAAAAACTTGAACATCAGTTATTCATAGCTGCATTAATCATAGTAGCCAAAATGCAGATATAAACTAAATGTCCACCAACTAAGGAATGAATAAACAAAATGGGACATATATCCATCCAATGGAATGTTATTGAGCCATAGAAAGGGATGAGGTACTGATCCACGCTGCAAAGTGGGGGAAACTTGAAACCACTATGCCAAGTGAAAGAAGCCAGACACAAACACCTGGCCTTGCATGATTTCATGTAGACAGTTGTCTGGACCAGGCAAGTCTATTCTGGTCGCTGCTGGGAGGGAAGGTGGGGCAATGAGGAGTGGGTATGGGGTCTCCTTTTGGGGTGATGCAAATCTAACACTAGATGGTTGCAAAACTCTGAATACATATAAAAATAAATTGTATACCTTAAAAGGGTGGGTTTATTAGTATGTGAATTATATATCAAAACAGCTGTTTAAAAATGATGGCTGTGGCCCAATAACTGGATATCATCATCCCAAATGGGTCACAACACAGTGGAAAATTATTGTCCTAGAGCATGCCTCCCACTGGCAGTGCCTGGCTCGTGCCTGTCCTCTACATGAGAATCCCTGCTTGACCTGGAGGGTTAGGAGGACTACGGTCCTTGGGTGGGCAGATGGACAAACAGATGGAGACGCGTGAACGTGTGGAAGGAGGAATGAAAGCCATCTGTGCAAAATATCCATCACCCTTCTTCAGTTCAGGAGTCTTGGCTGCACCTGCAGGATCATGTGCCCCGCTGAAGACCGCGTTTCTCTCTCTCGCACCACTGGGTGGCCATGAGAACAGAGCTTTGAGTGAGATTTCTGGGAAGCACTGGAAGGAGCTGACTCAGTGGCATGGGTGTTCCCTTTGTCCACCCTCCTCCACCTTCTTCTTGCCTCAAATTTGAACATGATGGCTTAATCTCCAGGAGCCGTCTTGTGACCTAGAGGTGGAAGGCAGGCCTAAGGCTGGCAAAGCAAAGAACGGGAGACTGGGTCCCGATGCCTTCTGGAAGCCACCTGGGCTGCCCACCTCTGGACCTTCATGTGACTGAGCAAATCCCTAATTCGTTCACACCACAGTCTCTGGAATTAGCAAAGGGATTTCTAACTGATATGCCATCTAAATGAATCAAAGCTCCCCTTATTGTAGGTGAGCCGAGGACAGACGCATCTAGAATAGCAGCTGCTCTCCCACCCAGGCCCTTCTGCCTCCCTGCCTTCTGCAAGAACTTGTCCCTGAGCCCCGTGTCCAGAGGGGAATACCTGGTGATTTTGAATATCCTCAGGAGCCGAACACATCTGAGTACAGAGATGCCCAAGGGAGACATGACCTTGGTCTCCACCAGGATGGTTTCCAGGATGCCCCCGCACACGATGAAGCAGTCGAAGCGGTTAAAGAGCGACACGAAGTAGGCCTGCAGGCCGAGGCTGTACATCTTCAGCAGCATCTCCGCAGTGAAAAGCGCCAGGAGGGCCTTGTTGGCCGTGTCTGGCGGGCGCAGGAGTGGGTGCGCCCCAATAGGTGCGGGAGGAGAAAGAGAACACAGTCACTATCACCACTGGAAAATGGACAAACTCTCCCTTCCCTTCCCAGCCAAGACACCTCTCCCAATTCACTGCCACCAAAACAGAAAAATTAGGGCCAAACCCACAAATAAAGGTATCCAGTTACAATAGCAACAAATATTTATCAAGTATAGTAACCCCCCCTTATCCATGGGAGATACATGCCAAGACCCCCAGTGGATGCCCGAAGCCACGGGCGGTGCTGAACCCCACATATACTTGTTTTTTCCTGTACCTACACACCCTAACAGGGCGAGATGTCACCATACCACTCGGAAAGTGTGCTGTTTAAAAACTTACGAACTGTTTATTTCTGGAATTTTTCACTTAATATTTTCAGACCATGACTGACTACAGGTAGCCAAAACTTTGGAAAGCCGAAGTGAGAATGAGGTTGACTGCAGTATCTACTACAAAGGCTTTGCGTGCCTTGTTCTCTTTACCCCTCACAGCAGCTGTGAGGGAGGTACTATTGTCCTCAAGCCCGTTCTTCAGATATAAGAAGTAAACCAATAAGCCAAGGGGGGGAAGCCAGGCCATCCAAGCCTGGAGGGCCTCCCAGGTGTCTGCCGGACTCCCTGGGAGTGGTGCTGAGGCGCTGGCTCCAGGGCAGGGCATGGGCACTGACTGCCCACCGAGGACAGCTCCCTGTGCTTAGGCCACTGCTGTCCTTTCCCCTGCGTTTTGCTTACCTTGTCCTCACATGTCCTGCAAACCCACCTGGACTTACCTCCACATATACCTGGAGGCAACAGTAATGCCTGAAGTACTGAAAATAAATTCTGGGAGGTTGGCAGCCAAGGGTCTGAGATAGACAAACAAGGTGTAGCATGTGTCCTTGTCACCTGGACCCAACAGTGACTGTTGGGGCAGGCAGATGGTGTGGACCCAGCCAGGTGAGCCACAGCTGTTTATAACAAGGTTGTGCATTTTCTTGTGGGGCTTGCAAGCTGCCAGGCCCTTGGTGTCCCTGGCACGGCACCTGCCAAGAGCTGTGGCCACTGGCTGCTTTCCCATCCACCTTCTGCCTGCCTGCCCCTCCCTGGGATTCAGGGCTGAGGTGGCTGGAGTGAACTGGGAGAGCGCCAGGGGCTGCCTCTCACCTTGCACTTCTGTGAGCCAGTGGGGCTGGTTGTAATGTTCCGAGGCAATGGTGAGCGTGTTGAGGAACACCAGGAAGATCACAAGCCAGTAGAAGACATTGGACTTGACTGCGGCACGACACTTTCTTCTGCAGAACCGATTCCACCGACGCCAGTAGCGACTAGAAAGGGGTGGGCAAGAAGAGAAGGATGGGAGGGAAGTGGCTATGAAATTCAGATTCCTTGCAGTCTGAGAGGCACCACTGTGGCTTCCTTTCAGCTGTTAACTGACTTGGTTGGCCTCACTAGAGAGCAGCACAACCTGGCGCAGAAGGGATGAGCTTTCAAGCTAACTGGGTGCTGCCACTTAGCTCTGTGGCCTTGGGTTTGTCCCTGCTCCTCCCTAAGCTTCCGTTCTCTCATCTGTGAAATGGGCATAGGGCCAACCTCACGGGGTTGTTGTAGGAATTGATGGACCATATAAGCGGCTGGCATAAAGCTGAAGGTGGTCGAAAATGGAAAATACTTTATTTTATAATAATGGCATTACTAGAAATAGCAATGCAAGCACAAGAGTATCGTTAGTAGTGATGGCGGCATCAGGACCAGTAACGTGTTGCCATGAACAAAACTTCACATATGTCTGGTGCCATATTAGGCACTTCTCAAGCCTTCTCCCTAATTCTCTAAATAACCCTGCAAAGAGGTGTGGTCCTGATTTTGAGGAAGAACAAACAAAGGGCCATGGGGCTTAAGTCCCATGGCCACAAGCACACAGCAGCAGCGGCCCCTTGGTCTTCTCCCAGCCCCCCATCTCTCGTCCTTACTTTATGCTGCCTCATCTGTAAATGGTAAGGTCTGAGCCTGGAGCAGAGGTCCTTTGCTTTTGAGGGATACAGAGTCTGTTGAGAGTCTGATGGATATTTAGATCTTCTGTTCAGAAAAATGAGGTATACGCACACCTCTACATACAAGTTCATGCAGCATGTGACCTCCGCAAAGCTCAGCCCTGGTCTACACAATGTCCCCATGGTCTCTCAGTTAGAGACCACTGTCAGTGAGTCTCAACCCTGGCTATGCATAGCATCACCTGGGAAAGGCTTAAAATATGACCAAGAAACTCCCCCTAAAACCAGGTCCTTAGCCCAAGTCAATTAAATCCGATTTTCTGGGGGCAAGGTACTTTTTAAATAGCAAAACAAATGAACCCCCCAAAAAACTGCTGGCATTTTTTAAAGTCCCACAGATGATTCTAGTGTGCAACCACAGCTGAGGACCATTAAGTTAGATGATCCCAAGAGAATGGACACATTTTATAATTCTGTGGTGGAGGGGTTTAAAGCTTATCCCTAATTTCATCCTCATGATGCAGAGAAAATGCATAGCCATATTTAGTAACTCTCTTGACCAAACATTTAACAAGTGTCCACACTGTGCAAAGGACAGAAGGGTAGGGCCGCTAGAGCCATGCTTGGGAAGGAGATGACGGGCCGTGCTGAGGACTTCGGCAGGAGAATGAATGGTAGGATGAGATGTGATCTTAGAAAACCAAACAACTAACAAAAACAGCCACTCTGTCAACTTCTAGTTGATGAACAGGATGAAGGGTGCTCTGTCAGACATCCAGGTAGGAGAGGATGAAGGCGGTAGCCGTAAGCATGGAAAATCAATAGTCCTTTGTATGTGCAGGGTAAGAGAAACGGGGGTGGAAGGAACAGCCCAAACCTCTAGTGGGGTGATTTGGAAGGGTGGCCCGCCTGAGCAGTACAGGTGCAGATAAGGAGAAGCAGTGCTCTGGGCAGGGAGGTTGCTCTAAGGAGAAAGTGGGGCACTCAGCTCAGGAAATACATTTGAGGTGCTGGCAGGTCCTCTGTAGGGAGACCCACCGGGCAGTTGCAGACGGGGAGAAATAAAGGATTGGGTAGCAAAGAAAGCATGGTGGCGGGTGGGGAGAAAGCAGAATCTTAGAGCATTTGTCCATGAACATCTGTATTCTAGGTCTCCAGGCAGGTAGACCTCTGCCGTTTACGAAGCCCTTCACTCATCCCAGATTGGTTAGAGTTTCCAATGCACTAGGGAGGCTTCCATTCCCCATACACACTGCCCTGGATAGGAGTGAGGATGTGAGATGGTGGCGGGAGGGTAGGGGGCGGCGACAGGAGTCGCAGGTGGCTGGTCCTCAGTGAGCAGCGACTTCTGTAGGTGGCCAGACCTGGGTCAGTCCTGAGGAGTCTTATCTTGCTGGGGCAAGACTCTGCATCTATCCTGTTATGAGGTCATTAACATTGTAGGGGAAGTTGGTAACACCATTTTTTTCCCTGAAAAATGAATTTGCAGGACAAACTCATATCCGACCTTAAGAAGCTTACACTGTAGTTTCAAGAAATGCTTTAAGTAGATTCAATGTCATGTTATAGAAATCACTGACACTTGTCATTTGGAGTCCACAGGGATCAAGTTTGCCTTCTGTCACAGTATGCAGGAGCTGACTTGGAGTCAGTTCAATGCTGAGAACCCAGATTAAGCCCCTCTTTCCCCAGGTCTGGGGCAGTGGCTGCAGGGGTGGCATGGACAGGCCTGTCCCCGGGTCCGGAACGGCTCTGCTCAAGCCCCTGCAGGCACGGTTGGCAGACAGGGCAGGACTCCTACGCCATGCTGTTCCTGTGCACAGCCACTGGGGAGAGCCACACGGGTTTGAGCTGGGGTGGGGGTGGGGGTAATTACTACCCTGAGAAAGTATTTAAAGATAATTACACACCTCCCACTCTTCAAAATATAGCTTTGCTTGACAACTGGTTTCCTGGCAACGCTTCCTACTGTATAATAAATGTAATGGTTTATTAGAATGTGTAAATTTATTTGTGTTTACATATGCATGGAGGATATAGAAATTAAATGATAAAACAGGGAGGAGAAATGTGCCTGCTGTTCACGTTCCCTTTTCACTAACTGGAAAAGTCACTTACCCTAGAAACAGAACTTTCCATATGCAGACATAGGGGAGAAGGACGGCTATGAATGTGTCTAACCCACTTCTTCCACATCGTTGCATTCGATAGGGAATTTCTTCTCATCACCCTGGGTCCTCTTACCTCTTTCCAACACTGGGCCCTGCTCTTGTCTTTCCACCTGCTGGGGCTGTACCCCTAGGGCATAGGACCTCCCCCTTCTATGTCCTGTGCATCCCAGCTTCCCCACCGTGCACTTTTCAAGTCTTCCCAGACTCAGAACTACGGTCACACTCTCTCTCTGCCTTATTAATTTAGTTACACGGAAAAGAGATACTTACTAAACACTTACCAGGGGCTAGGTACGAGATATTCAACAGTTAACATGCTAGACATGGCCTTCGTCTGCATAAAACTCATGTGGGTGACACAGACCACTAAGCGAGCAATCCAAGAGCATGCTCAGTGCCATGGTGGGCTTGGAGGGCATGT
>PVJI01030267.1:0-14388 GCA_004026765.1 Micronycteris hirsuta | reverse complement strand
ATTCAATCCTATGTAAATATGCCCTAAGCTCCTAATAAAAGCACGGTGCCGCCATGTTCGTGGCTTTTTTCCCTATGATAATGGGAGAAAATGCCCGTGACCCTGGCTTCATCTCATAATGTGTCTTTGTGTGTGAATCATTGATGCTTCAGGCCCAAGTCCACCCCACGGCGGATTCTGCGGGCCGGAATCCACCACAGATTCTGATGATGGCCTCAGCACCAAACGCTGAACATGGGGTTGCTGGCACAGTGTCAACTCGACCAGAAGACTTTCCAAGCCAAACCACACTTCCTTTTGCACTGGAGGAGATTTTGCTACTTCCGCCTGGTTCTGAAAGTCCAGACAATTGTAGAATAAAGAATCAGAGGTGGAAAATATAGTTTCAATGGCCCCATGTCTGTGTCTATAAGGGTCACTTGGAAAAGAGTCTATTCATAAAAAAACAGGAAAAAAAAATCACAAACTTCTAATTTTATTAAAAGGTTCTAAATACAGACTTCTGCCGAGCCAGGTCAGGATTAACTTAATGTTTGTGTTGAGTCTTCGGTTGGTGCTCCCTTATTTCACGGTATATGAGAACCCAGATGACAAATAAGCAAACCTAATTGTTAACCATACAATCTGTAACTCCATCCCACCTGCTCCGCCCCCTCCCTAAAATTCTGAGTGGCAGCTATTTCAAAATTCCAAGTTGGGATAGCCCTGGCTCTCGGTAAAAAGACTCAAAAGTTAAAGGGATCCACCCGGCTGGGGGCGAAGCCTTCGGTAACCCCACTCCTTGGAGATGGTGATCACAGCGCAGCCCGTATACTGAGCAGTCGGTAACCCAGGACTCCTCCAAGGTCCAGGCAGGCGGCTTGGGTCAGGACCCAGCATCTTCCACCCTGGGGAGTGGCCCAGCTCCTGCAGATGCTGACCAGTGGAATTCACACTCATGGATGCCAGCCCATTCCCTTTTCCATGCAAACTGGACTTTGGCAATGCATCTCCTTATTTTAAAAACGCTGACACCAAACTTAAAAGCAAATGAAACATCTTGGTGGGCCAAACTGAAAAAAAAAAAAAAATCCAAGTTGGTCTAAATAAATTCCATGTTTGGAGAAAGCTTTGCAGGTGTTGCCATCTTTCTAGGGTCATTAAAATGATCTCAGACTCCTATAAAGCGGTGTCTTGAAGCTTCAGCCCGCGTCCCATTCTGCCTATTCTCTTGATGGAAGAGAAGCCAGCAATGTGAGAGGCCAGTGCTTCCATGTGAGCCCAGGCAGTGTCTTTTCTCAAGTCCAAATCACTTGGCCTCACGTAAAATCCTGAACTCTGAGATGCGACAGGTCAACTCTAAACTTTGGGTTGTGCGGGCAGCAGGACTCCCTCTTACTGTCAGGTTTGCAAAACGGGGCAATTTGACTTGGACTCAGCTAGCGTGCTGAGCATTAACCCCGTGTCACATTCGTAACTTTATTAAATCTTTTCATCTGCATTGCAATGTAGCAATTAGGACTCCCTTGTTTCAGACACAGAAAACAACCTCTCTGAGGGCCTCGGTCACCAGCCCCAGTTCCCTCCTCTATCCAGAGACAGATTTAGAAAGATCCACGCTGGAAACCCTGCTCTAAGCCCCCAGTTCTTTCCATTGCAGATGTGTGAGCAATAATTAAATAGAAATGACAGCAGAGAGGAAAATTCTAATGTACCAATAACTTCATTTTCCTGGCTGCTCTTAAAAAGCAAATGAGTATAATTTGAACAATAAATCATTTTTTTTAAATATGAACATCTGAATTTTTCCCTTCCTGCCTGCGACAGACTCCTGGTCTCTTTCTCAATTAGGCTTCTCTCCTTTTTTTGCTAGACTTATTTTTACTGATGTGTTTAAAGTCCCAAGACCATGTGTGCTAAATGGAGGAAAGGCTAGGCAGTATTGCTTTTCAGACGTCCCCAGGAAACCCGATATTATGCATTCCCTGCTCACTGAACTGAAATGGAACGTCCAAGTGCAACGCGGCACCCACCAGGCCCTCATCAGGCTCAGACATCTGCAACCTTTCAGATTTGAAGTGTCTGATTTTTCTTGTCTTAAACTGGACACTTTTCCTTTTCCTGTAAGCCCTGAGAAGTTTTCGAATAAGGTGTTTCTAGCTGTCAAGATAAAGAATGAAGGACTTCTTGGTACTGGTTTAAAGTTTGATAAAACAAATGATTACACACTCTGGAAATGCGAATTATTACCAAAAAAGTTATTTTATTATCTACCTAGGGAATATAGGTATTTCTATTTTAAACACAACATTTGTGTTACAGGGTTTGGAACTCAGAGTCTTAATTCAACGTATGGTCCCTGAAATCTCGAAGTGGCCAAGCTTCTATTCGAGCCAAATCTAATGTTTTGTGGCAGCATCTATCCTTCCAAACTGGAGCGATAAGGTGAAAGGGACTGTCAGATCCTGGACAGCGGGGACAGAGAACACACAGGAAGAGGAAATACCCTCAAGAAAAAAAAAATAGAAAGGGAATGTTTCAGCTCCCTCTACCTTTGAGGAGGAAATTAAAGAAGTATATAATAATTATCACACAGTATTGTTATTATTTGGAATACTCTAAAATTCCCAGCCCTTGGCGTGTGACCGATCAATTTATGCACAAAGCTCTGTTGCATTTTCTAATTCCCCGAGAAGCTCTCCTGAGGAAGCAAAATCCATGATGCAGTAAGCATGAAAAATTTCCATCATACCACTGGGTGGGTTCTGTTATCTGAACAAATAGTCTATGCACTTTGGAGGTTTATATATTTTGGGTACATTTTCTTATATTTTAAAGTGATTTCTTGCTTTGTTATGATTTTTTTTAAGTGAAAGCAAGTTGGACAGCAATGAGTCCTGTAGCCAGTTAAGAAATGCCCAAAGAAAGGAGCTCATTGCTTCTCTGGGGGACACAGACACCTCACTAGGATACTGGATCCTGTCTGTGGGTTGAACTAGCATCATTCCTGATTGACAGGCTGTCCCTGGGGTCATCCTTCCTGGGTCAAAATACATTTGCCGACCTAACCGTGTACATGCCGACACAAAGCTAGGGGATGTCAAAGGCAGGCTTTATAAATTTCTTGTTTTGATTGATGCTTCTTTCTGTTTAGAATGTGGTTCAAATCCTACAGAATCTATCAGCAGAAGTCCAAAGAGTGGAGGAAGCTGGGGTGGAATTCTCCACTGAAACACCTGGTTTTTGTCCCAAGAACTTTCGGCTTCCATTTGGTGTCACTCAGCTCACCTAATACTGTCTCACCCAAAGCCTAGGTGAAGTGACCCCCTCACAAGGCTTCCTCTGTATTTCCTCCAGTTAATGCAGCCAGTAAGTGCCCGGTAATTACAAATCTCTACTCACTCCTTTTCACATGGGCTTTTACATCCACAGACATTTCATGGAAGATAAATCACAGAGAATAGCATGGGGCACAGCTCTCAGCAGAAATGCATGGCGGCCATTCCCTCTCATTCTGCGGCAGACCTGGATTCTTAGGTAACGAGTGTCAGTGCAACCTGGGAGCTGAACCAAGGAAAAGCACGTCTTCAAACCCAACTACAAATGTGGTTTATTTATACCCCAGATGTTTAAAAGTCCCCAGAGCCACCAAAAAAAAAAAAAAAAATCACACTTTTAATTAAGGACTTTTTCTTTTTTTATGAGTTCCTGAAGGTAATGGCATCATGCACAGAGATTTAATAGTTCTGGGGGTTTCATTTAGGTACTAATCATTCTCTTATGTAATTGAAGCCTATTTCATGAATTAATGTCTTTGGTTTTCAGATATTTTTCATCATGACTGCCTTTTTTCTAAAGTAAAATTTAAAGAAAAGTTTGTTGATTTCAGCTAAAGGATTATAGGTGTCTAATGACTGTTTCTATTAATCATTATTAATATGCATTTAGTGAAAACTTAGCTGTGCTGTCCACTGTGGTAACTACTTGCCACATGTGTCTACTTAAAATAAATTTAAATTAATTAAAAACAAGTAAAATCAGCCCTGGCTGGTGTGGCTCAGTGGATTGAGTGCCGGCTTGTGAACCAAAGTGTCACTGGTTTGATTCCCTGTCTAGGGCACATGCCTGGGTTGTGGGCCAGGTCCCCAGTAAGGGGTGCATGAGAGGCAACCACACATTGATGGTTCTCTCCCTCTTTCCTTCCTCATCTTGAAAAATACATAAATAAATAAATAAAACCTTTAAAAAAACAAATGCAATCAAATAAATTCTTGAAATGTCTAGCCACATTTCAAGAGCTCAAGAACCACATATAGCTAGTGGCTACCACATTGGACACATAGAATATTTCTGTCATTGTATGAAGTTCTGTTGGATGGCACTGACTTCTAAGACATGAAAGCAGGTGGAGTGCACTCTACAGCTGTGGGAAGCTGTCAGCCCTTGGAAGGCGGGCACTGTCTAGTTAAAGAGATGAACAATGAAAGGCGATGTCCAGTATGGGCAAACTACAAAGGTGGAACAGGGGTGATAAGTCAATGTCAAAATGGGGGCATGATGTTGAAAACTGAACAGTCCTGGGCAGGATGGTAGAACCTAGTCCATACAACACAGGGCTAAGAAATGAGTGATACTGAAGTCTGTGGGGCAAGAGAGAAGAAGAGGGAAAAAGAGAAAACAAAGCACAGTTATGATATGGAGCTGATCTACAGTTCTCGAGTGTTATTACTTGCTTATTATTGTTATAACAAATTTTCTTGCTTAAAACAACACAAATTTGTTCTTAGGGGTCTGGAGGTCAGAAATCTCATTGGGCTAAAATGGTGTTGGCAGGGCTATTTCTCCTGGACACTCTAGTTTTCTCACCTTTTCCAGGTTTTAGAGCCTGTAGGGGGGCTCCACCCCCAGGGCCCCTACCCATCTGCCACGGATGAAAATAAGTCTACCAAGACATGATCTGCTTGGGAAGGAAAGATAGCCAGTCTCTCAAAGGAGAAGGGCCAGTAGCCTTTTCCTCAAAGGGCTTTTATTGGGTTCAATTTGCACAGGAATACAGGTAAAGCTCATCCGTCATTGTCAGGCAGTAAGGATCAAACAATAGATAACATACAAAGAACTATGAGGGCTTACACTGAGTCAGGGTCAGTTAGCTAAAGGGCCATAAAACTTTGGGGAAACAAACTCATTTCATGCTTGGACCCTTATCAGAAAATTGAGGACATTCTTAGCAAAGCAGGTTTCACAGGATTTTATGTATTATTTCTTAGGCCTGATTGCCCTGGGGAACCGTCAGTTCCAGCCTAGGGCTACACCACCCTCTGGCATTGCTTCAGGCTTAAGTCAGGCAGGGGAAGTAAGGCAGCCAAGAGATTAGGAGACTTCTTGCAGGCAGAATGAGGACTCAGGCTATGTCAAAGCCGAGGGGTGAGGGCCCATCACCCCCTTTTTCTATAGCCCCCCAATTCCTTCCCTGGGGGCCCCTAAATGACTGTGCCTGTCTTAGGTAGTCCCTCCATTGAGGAATCTTACCCGTCATTGGCTAACTGGCCATGCACTTGGGGCCAAGCAGGGTGAAGTAAAAGGGGCAGAGGTTGCACCCCTGCCAGGAAGATAAGTCTCCTTTGTCTCCTTATTGGCTTAGGGTCCCAAGGTCTCTCACTCAGCCTTAGCCAAGGGGGGTTAACAGCTTCTGAAACCAGGCATGGTGTTCCCAACAAGAGGCTGCTTGCATTGCTAGGGGCCCTCTGGACCCTTCCTCCACCCTCAAAGTCAGCAGTGTAGCATCTTCAAATCTCCAGCTCTTATCCCTATTTCCATCACCAATTTTCTTTCCCTGACTTTCTCCTCCTTCCTCCCTTTTATGAGGAATTTTGAATTGCATTGGACCCACTCAGATAATCCAGGACAATCTTTATCCCCATTTCAAGGTCCAAAGCCTTAATCACATCTACAAAGTCCCTTTGCCACCTGAGGTGACAGATCCAAGGTTTTTGAGATTAAGACATGGACATCTCTGGAGGAGGCAATATTCTGCCTGCCACAAGTGTGATAGCACCAAGGGATCTGCTGGAAGGCCTGAGATTTCATGGATAGTTATAATTTAGAGGTGGCCAAGCTTTCAGACCATAAGAAATTATTTATTAATTTATATTCTGTCTAGTTCCAGGAATGAATTACTAACTTATAACAACATGTATATACAAGATAAGGCTTCTAATATAAATAGGGTATGAGGAGAAAGATCGACTAGTGTAAGAACACAGTGATGGAAGAATGATTCTAAAAAATATCCCTTGTAATGACCTCACCTTCTCCATTGATATGTATTTGTGGCACCTTAGAGGCAGAGTACTTTGAATGTAGAATCACACGTTGTGTTCTAAGTGTTACATGAGTGATTCAGACAAGGGATGGAACTAGAAGTATTCAAACTAATTCCAAATAACCACAGCCCAAAGATCAAGAAAATAGAGATGAGAACTGTGAGTATAGGACAAGGTATTTTTTTTTTCAACGTAGTGGAATGGAATGATCTCACCTGTTTCCTTAAGCTTTGAGAAGCTACAGTCTCTGTAAGAAGTGCTACAATTGCAATGTTTCTGATATGTAGAACTTAGAGTCCAATCAAGCTTTTATGCCTTAAAAAGTTATTTATTAATTAATTTATAGTCCACCTAACTCCAGAAATAAGTTAGCTGATTATAACAACATGTAGACTATAAAGTACAGTGTCAAATATAATCTGGGTGAGCCCGGCTGGTGTGGCTCAGTGGATTGAGTGCAGGCTGGGAACCAGAGGGTCCCGGTTCGATTCCCAGTCGGGGCACATGCCTGGGTTGCGGGCCAGGTCCCTGATGGGGGCCATGTGAGAAGCAACCATACATTGCTCTTTCTCCCCTCCCTTCTCCTCTCTCTGAAAATAAATAAATAAAATCTTAAAAAATATATATATATATATATAATCTGGGTGAAAGAAGAAAGGCCGATCAGAAAATGAATACAATGAAAGAAGGGGCGAGGCTTAAAAGCATAGTGTGTATTCATCCAAACCTGATTTGATTGGGTTAAACTATGACCCTAACATGGTGATGTACACAATTGACAATGTTTTTAAGATGGAAAACAACAATCTCTAATTAGTCTTATTACTAAAACAAGACAGGTCATTTTTCCTGGGGTCCTCACAAACATGACATAATGATCGGTGTCCTCAACAATGTCCTTTCCTTAATGTTGGAGTTTTATAAGGTTTTTTCCTATTAATAACCTTTTATTTAGGCTCTTGGATCTCCCAAAGAGTAATTCATAAAAGCAGTTCTGCAGGGATCCAGTAAAATGAAGTCTGTATTACCTGGCCTTTTTCTGATTCCTGAGCCAGAGGGATAGTTGAGAATATCTAGAACAACTTGACCCTGATCCTTCAAACAATTATGAATAGTGTTTCTTTCTACTTGACTTTTGAGTAATTATTGGGCACATGTCAGCTTGACATCATGCTCCCCAGCAAACGTCTGGAGTGTATTACCTCATATTACCAACTCAGTGTGACGACAGCCTTGCCAGGCCTGAATAGTGTCATTCTGCCTCTGCCAGGAAGAAAGCTGAGACCGTCCCCACTGGCACAGGTTTCTCAGAACATAACTATGAATCTTCTCCAGGTCACAGCAAACCACCAGACGACTGAGAGCCAAAAAAGCCGCCCAATGTAGCATGGTCCAAAAATATTTGCCCTGTGACATGTTCCTTAAGGCAGACTGCGGCACACTTGTCTCTAGCTTGCACTGTGGTCAAATGGATATTACAGACATTTCTTTGAAGACAGATTATTAATGACAGGAGCAGTGCTTTGAAATGTAGAAGATGTCACAAATATTTCTGTGAAGTCTATCAACTCCCTAGAATGTCATCTTTTGTGAAAGTTTAGAGACAACTATATACCAGTGAAAACAAAACCATCTTTCCACTGCTGGTCTCCCTTCCCTTCCTTTCCTTTCCCAACCCATCCCCTCCCCTCCCCTTCCCCTCCCGTTTTCTCCTCTTCCATTGTTTCCTATTCTTTCCCTCCCCTCCCCTATACTACCTTCTTCTTCCTGTTCTTTTTGTCCTCCTTTTTTCCCTTTGCCCAGCACACTCGACAATCAAAGAACACTTTAGAAGTTCTGAAGACAAAATATAATATCAAATTATTTTCAAAGGGAACTATTTTAATGTGATGCTTCAAGAGTACATTCCAAGGTGAGTCACAGTGTGCCCTATAAAATCAGAGCATGGTTTAAACTCAAATATATAAGGTAACACATCTCATCCCACACTTTACCCCTACTGACCTGTACATAAACCGTGGGATAGCACATAGACCATGAAGTTCATTGTTGGTTTAGTGACTAATATATTTCATTCTGAAGCATTTGCTGTTACAACAGGGTGGTGCAGGCCACTAGCTAGATAGGGTTTGTGCCAGGTTAGAAATCAGATGCCTTCAACTGTCTATTCACACCAGTGCTTTTAACACCAACCTATGTGGCCAAGGGAGGGTCCCTTTTTTCAGCCCAGTCTATGACTTTCTAATTTCAGGCATGACCATGACCCTGTCTTTATCCCCATCCTCCTAAGACCTGGGAACATTGTAGGCATTGCATCAAACTCATAAAATGCTGTAGAAGGAGGCTATAAAATCTTCATGCACATTGGTTATATTTTTCAAGTCAAAGACCACAAAATATGATTTGTGATTTCAAATGGACATGGGGGAAAGGCCTGGGAGAGTGTGGAGGGGGATTTTGAGGAGAAACGAGTAGTGTTGGTCTGGCTCAGGTGGGAGAAGACGTCGCGTTTCTGACTGTGCACAGCAAGCCCTGCTAACACGGGACTAAGACAGCCCAACACCTCAGGAATCCTTCCAGAACGTTTAAGCTTTCCCCATGGTCCTTGGGGGACTGTTTTCTACTATTTCTCATCTCCCGAGCAATTTAAGAACAACATACTCATTTGATTTATAACGTGAGGGCCTGGTAAAACTGTGAATGAAGTGTCTTGAGCGGAAGAAGATAATGTTTTCAAGTGCCTTGACTAATATGCTCAGCCTTGGTTCAGACTAGGCTGTGTAATTTGTGAGCCCCCGTCATGGGTTTCACAAAGGCCCCTCTGTCTGGCCAGCAGCGCAGAGGGGTAGGAGGAGAGCCTGTCCCGAGGGCATGCCATGCTGTTTCCTCACCACAACAGACTCGGTCAGCAGACGGAGAAGAAGATGTTGTGTTTGGGTCCAGTCTGCCGTGTGGACAGCATGCGTGCGGGCCCACAGATGCAATCCAAATACACAGTTGGGTTTGGGTTTTTTGGGTGGGAGGTGGGCAGGGTATTTATATTTTGTGACCACTGGGCAATATGTCTTGTTATTACTCAGTTCACTCTTAAGGGTAAAAAAAATGTCCTCATTCCTTCTGTGTTCCCTGATTGGTTTGACACATAGAGAAGCAGAACTACTCACCCTCCTGGGACAGGGAGAAACTGCTTTTTCTTCTCAACTTTCAGGTTTTAGCCTCAATGTCATTTTCTGAAAGACTCCTTCTCTGATCCCCAAGTAAGGTAAGCCTTACCTGACCTCCAGATAATTTTCAGTCATAGCTTTTACAGCATCACAGACAAAGGGCAACCTGGTATCAGGTGTAGAAGTATAGATCCTAGAGGTGAAGTGATTGGATTGAAATCCCAGCTCCCATCATCTGTGCAACTGTGAGAAAGTTACTGAATTGTTCTATGCTTTATTGTTTTCACATGTAGAATGAGGATATTAATTGCTCCTACCTCATGGAGAAACTCTGATTATTAAATAGGTTAAATAGGCATAAAGAGCTTAATGCCTCATATAAGGAGTCCCTATGTAAATATTCACTTTTAGTATTTACAAATTTTCTTATTTGTTTATTATTTCTCCCTTCCCCCCAAAACCCTGTAAGCTCCATTAAAGCAGAGGTTATACATATAAAATTTTGTTTTTTATGTTGAATAAAAGGAAACACAAGATACTAATCTTCTATTATAGAAAGATAAGTATTAAATTAGAATCCTGGTTTCCCACCACATACAAAGACCCAGGATTAAAGACCTCAATGTGAAAAGTATAAAATTCACTTTTAAATTTTAGAGAATATCATTGTGTCCATGGGGATCAGGAAATATTTCTTAGGCAATAAGAAAAGTACTTGTCATAAAGGAAATGACAAATGCATTAAAATGTGTAATAGCCATCAGAAATAAAGGGAAAAGTTATATTCTTGGAAAAGATATTTACAACCACAGAGCTAATAAAAACTTTGATTATATAATAGGAAAATTAAGTGGCTGGCACACACAAGAAGAAAAGCTTAATCTCATTAGTTATTAGAGAAATGGAAATCAATATCCAAATAGATAACATTTTACATCCATTATCTGCAAGACTTAAAGTCACTGACAATACTGAAATGTTACAATTCCATGAAGACATGGGGATTCTCATGCCCTGTTAATGGGAATGTAAATTTGTACAAGTACTTGGGGAAATAGTTTGGAAATGGGTAAGTACTGGATTTATTAGAGTGTCTGCCCTCGGGTGGGGTGGGGCAGGTGTGTGGAGAGAGGGGCTGGGTGAAAGTCATACATGGTAAGCTCCAAATATATTTGAAATTTATTTTTTAGTACTTTGAAATAAATGTGATGTAAGTCATTAGGGACCAGCAAGTCATAATATTGTCTATTCTCATTTTTATATGCAAGATACTTACGTACTATTAAAAAAACCCTTCAGAGGTTAAATATGAGGTAAGAAGAGGCCCTGGAGACTGTCTGGTGTCGTGGTTCTCAAACGCAGGTGCATGTCCAGGCACCCGCAGAGCTGTGAAATCGCAGGTCATGGGCACCCATTCCAGAGTATCTGATGCAGCAGCTCCAGGGCAGGCCTGAGAACCTGCATTTCTCACACGTTCCCAGGCAATGCTGATGCTGCTGAGCCAGTGATTCCACTTTGAGAACAACTGATCTAGTCCAATGCTTTCATTTTAGAAATGAGGACCTAATGATTAGAAAAGAGAAATCATTTTATTTTATTTTATTTTTCATCCAAAAAATAACCGTAGGGTACCTGCTGAGTGCCAGACACGGCTTCAGTACCAGCGACAGAGACCTCAGCAAGACAGACACAGTCTCTGCTCTCCTGGAGATTTTGTTCAGTTGGGGGAGAGGATGAGGATGTGATTTTACAAAAATGAAACACATAAGTAAACAAGGTACTCTCGGGCAGTGGTAAATTCTAAGAAAAAGTAAAACAGGTAGTGTCAAAAAGAAGGTTTAAACAGGGCAGGGGCATTATTAAATTGGATGGTGAGGTGAAGTGAGGAGGTGACATTTAAGCT
The DNA here is from genome assembly GCA_004026765.1 of Micronycteris hirsuta. Lineage (NCBI taxonomy): Eukaryota > Metazoa > Chordata > Mammalia > Chiroptera > Phyllostomidae > Micronycteris > Micronycteris hirsuta. The sequence goes on along the minus strand of PVJI01030267.1, from coordinate 3,019 downwards.
GATATGAAAGGATAAGGAGGGAGTGAGTTCCAGGCAGAGGGGAGACGAAGTTCAATGTGAGAAGCAAGAAAGAAATAAGGAAACCTAAAGGACCAGCAAATATAAGAAAATAAGTACAGCATCTTTAGTTATCAGAGAAATAACTAAATGCCAATGGATAACGAGCCAGCTAATAATTATTAGAGAAATAGTGTGATTAGATCATAGCACCAAGGGGCGGGGAGTAGGACGTGAAGCAGAGCGGTGAGCAGGGAGCAAGCTGAGATCGTCACACAGCTAACTCCCTCACCTTCCTGCTTCACCTGCGCAGCGAAGCCTACTCTGACCTCCCTACTTAATATCGTAACTCATTCCTCACCACTTCCTGATAATCTCTCTTACTTGTTCTATTTTTGCTTTTATTGTTATAACACTTAAATCTTCTAACATATTGCCTATTGCTATCTATCCCCACTAGACTATGAAGTCCATGGGGGCAGGACTCTTTATTTATTTTGCACACTAACTATCCTAAGCATCTAAAATAGTGACTGCCACATAGAATATGTGCTCAATGAATATTTATTGAATGAATACATGAATTGTTGGTAATAGTGGGACACTAATCCATTCTGGAGATAGGAAAAGCAAATAGCTTACAGGTTTTCAGAAATCTTTATTCCTATAGTTTTGGCATACAAAACTTCTTCTAGTAGACACCCCTTTGAGGGATAGTATTGCCTGGGATAGTCAAGTGGAGAATGTTGACATGACAGAAGTGTTCAATATCTTGATATGGTTGGTGGCTATATGGGTGTGTAAAATTCAGAAGTAAAATTCCTTGACTTGTACACTTAAGATTTGTGTGCTTTAGTACATGCAAATTCTCCTTTAATAAAACAAAACAAAAACCAATGTAAAGCTGAGGAATGCAATGAAGGCCCTCCTCTACAGAGGTCTCGTTTTGTCACGCAAAGAGGACAGACATGGGGAGACATGGGTGACATTCTGAACTTACAGACAGAAGAAGATAACAATATTTGATCACAGCGTCTCACTTTTCTATTGGCCTTGGCATTTAAGATCTGATTGTACTTTCTCTAAATTCCAAGTAAAACTAATAATCTTCCAAGTCATTGAGTACATCCTTAGATTTTGTTTGGAGCAATCAGCTTTGGCTAAATGAGACATGTGCGTGTCCGTACGTATGTCGGTGTGTGTACATGAGCATCTATGCTTGGTCATGGAGCGTGAAGAGCAAGCCAGTTATGTTATTGTCCTTTCCCTGGCCTTAAAATAAATGAGTTTATTTAGACTTCTAGAAATGAATCAGCCTGGTTGACATCTTATAGCTGTTGAGGTCCTTTGGGACTTGAACGTTTTACAAACGTTTGCCTTGTATGTGAAAAATGCAGGGAAAAGAAGAGCAGACGCAGAGTTTTAAAAGAGTGAAACAGCTAAAAGCTTGACTTATAAATCCATGTCGGTCTATTTCTGGAAGTCCTTTTAAGTTCTCCATCAGCTTTATCTGCATAATTTCCTTGATTTAAAAAATTTTTTTTTTTTGCTTTTCCTATGTTCTTTCAACCTGTTCAATATAAAAGCAAAATGAACTCTAGTTTTGGTCACAGTGTCTGTTCTGTTGTTCAGCACTGTTGCGTACAACTTTGTAAGTTTTTCATTCTCGAGGGTCATTTTCCGTTTTCTGATCCATGGAGTCAGATGTCGTAAGTGCTGGGAAAACAACTGCAGAGTAAGAAATGATGAAGTAGTGACTTGGCAATTCTTCTTATATCCTGTTCAGCCCTAGAGAATGTGGTTACGAGAAAGAAGATCAATTTCTCAGCTGAATATGCGCTTGCCGTGTGCTTGAACTAACACTACAGTGATATGGGTTAAGTCTCCCTTTCTGGAGGAAAACTAATGTGTTGTTTTCCCCATCTCCTTCTGAGAATACTGCGTTAGTCAAATAGAGAGTGATATGTTTGGGAAAACTTAGATGTGCTTCTTGGCCATGATTTTGCCTTAACCTCTGTGAACTTGACCACATGTCTCTTTGGCCCATTTATGAATGAAAATAAATTCTACTTCTCTCTTGATAATTCATGATAGTCTTTACAGCAAAGTTTGATCTTCCCAAAGTCTTGAGTAGAGAGGAAGCAAGAAGATGACTAATTGTTTCCTTCATGTGGTAACTGTGCAGGAAGGAAAATGAACGCCACACCACCGCTCGCATTCATGAACGCCGCTCGCATTCATGGGTCTTCAGCCAGTGCAACTATGATTTACTCACAGAACTCGTTCCTACGAAAAAGCTGAATGCCTGTTTCCCATGCACTTGCATTTCAAAAAAAAAAAAAAAAGAAAAGAGGAGAGAGAAAGAAAAAAAACAGAATCTTATTATACCAAAGGCTTTTCTTTCTTCAATCTCTGCTTCATTTTGAGGCACTTAACTAGTCCTCACTCAGAGTTTACTTGTTAAGCTCACTTATTTAAAATAAAAATACTTTTACAAAAATATTTTGGGCGCCAGGAGGGAATACAAGGGCCTGTGCTTCTCCCAGATAGTTCCAGAATGCTTTTGCCTGGAGGGCCATAAACATTCACAAGTTTACTGGGGGTCCAAGGGCCGGTGGATCCCAGGCTGTGAATTACTGCCCAGGTCCTGTGGAAAGAATAGCCCTGTGGGCAGAGATATTCAGGCTGCTGACAAATGAAAGGCTGTGAGGAGGGAAAATGATTCTCAAGTGTTTGACTAACAAAAGCTCTGTGTAGCAATGTGTCACTTTCAAAGTCAACTTTAGACTCCTAAAACTTCCATGTTTATGAAAAAGGAAAACCATTATTTTAGTCTGATGCATATGAAGAGCTAACTCCCTCTTGCTCTGTGTGCAAAGACTGAGCCTCAGGACTGAGAAGTAGGGTTTTATGTTCTGTGGCCAGGAATTCCAGCTAAAGCCTCAGAGAAATGGGCTTAAATCCAGAGAAAAGCAGGCAGAGCTTCTTAAAGGTGAAATTTACTTGGTCTCACTATTTCCTT
>PVJI01030266.1:0-14404 GCA_004026765.1 Micronycteris hirsuta | reverse complement strand
ATTTTATGTTTCTTCCCCCTTTGTCAAATATTAATTGCCCGTAGAGACTTGGTTTATTTCTGGGCTCTCTATTCTGTTCCATTGGTCTGTGAGCCTGTTTTTATGCCAGTACAAGGCTGTTTTGATTACAGTGGCCTTGTAATACAGTTTGATACCAGGTATTGTGATCCCTCCTGCTGTATTCTTCTTTCTCAAAATTGCTGCAGCTATTCAGGGTCATTCATGGTTCCATATAACTTCTGAAATTTTTGTTTTATATCTGTGAAATATGTCATTGGTACTTTGATAGGGATTGCATTGAATCTATAGATTGCTTTGGGTAGTATGGTCATTTTGATGATGTTAATTCTTCCAATCCATGAGCATAGTACATGCTTCCATTTGTTTGTGTCTTCCTTAATTTCTTTCCTCATTGTTGTGTAGTTTTCTGCGTACAGGTCTTTTACCTCCTTGGTTAGGTTTATCCCTAGGTACTTTATTTTTCTTGTTGCTATATCAAATGGGATTTTTTGTGATTTCTGCTTCTGATGTTTCATTGTTGGTGTAGAAAAATGCCTTTGATTTCTGAGTATTGACTTTGCATCCTGCTGTTTTGCCAAATTCATTTATTAGGTCAAGTAGTTTTTTGGTGGAGTCTATAGGATTTTTTATGTACACTATTATGTCATCTGCAAACAATGACAGTTTTACTTCCTCCTTTCCAATTTGGATGCCTTTTATTTCTTTTTCTTGTCTGAATGCTGTGGCTAGGACTTCCAGTACTATGTTGAACAGGAGTGGTGAAAGCAGGCATCCTTGTCTTGTTCCCGATCTTAATGGGAAAGCTTTAAGTTTTTGTCCATTGAGTATGATGTTGGCTGTAGGTCTCTCATATATGGCCTTTATTATGTTGAGGAATGCTTCCTCTATTCCCACTTTGCTGAGTGTGTTTATCATAAATGGGTGCTGTACCTTATCAAATGCTTTTTCTGCATCTATTGATATGATCATGTGATTTTTGTGTTTCACTTTGTTTATATGGTGTATTATGTCTATTGATTTGTGAATATTGTACCATCCTTGCATCCCTGGGATAAATCCCACTTGATCATGGTGTATGATCTTTTTAACGTATTGCTGGAAGTGGCTGATGCACACTAAAGTTTAAGAACCACTACTGTAGCCCTGGCTGGGTAGCTCATTTGGTTAAAGCATTGTCCCCATATACCAATGTTGCTGGTTTGAACCCTGTTCTCAGAGCACATGTTAAGAATCAACCAATGCATAAATAAGTGAGCAACAAATCAAAGCCCCTCTGCCTTCTATCTCTGTCTCAAAACTGATGAAAAACCACTGCTGTAGATAACATTATATTAAGTGTAATTTCCATTTACTAAATTCAAAACCTCTCACACTTATGGCTGCCTAACTATATTCCCACATATGTCTATACACAAGGGGAAATACAATTTTCTTCAGAAAAGAAGAAGTCGCCTTATAACTAAATCTTTACAAGGTTTCTTAAATTGGGGGTGCTCTCTTAATTTCTTTATTTTGAACAATACAGTAGTATTTGGGAAGGCATCTTAGCCTAAAACAACCGCAATCAATGGTATATATGGATACTTAAAAAGACTGCCTAATAGAATCATAAAAAAGGATGCAAACTTTTAATGTCAATTTAATAAACATTCCTTGGGCACAGGATTGAACATTTTAGGTGTTGGATCTTGTCATAGATAAGTTTAAGTTTGTAAAGATCACCTGAAAATGAAATACGGTAAGTGGTTAAGTCGTGGCTATCACACAACCTAGAGATGCAATAAAAAAAATCAACTGCTCTATTGTATTCAAGTAGGAATCTAGCTTGAGATGAAATCTCTAGTCACACATGGATTCAGAAAGTGTTGTATCTCAAATAACTTAGATATAAGTAACCATGATGTGCTCTGGGAAACTGGTAGATAACTCAAAAAACTGGATCTTGGATGACAAAGTCACTGATGTCAGTAGCCACATGAGGAGTTTGAATAAAATTGTTTAATTGAAATATGAGTAGGAAGATGAAAAATTTATAAGTTAAAATATTTCACATCTTATCTTATAGTTGTGTAACTAAATTGAAAAATTAAATATCAATATACAAGATCTGGCACAAAAAAACGCCCCTTATTTTATTACAAAATATTTTATCACAAAATCATAAGCATGTAATTCTGTAACATAACAATATTGCACTCAAGCACACCATATGACATTTTAGGTGAAATGTTCAAATTAAAACTATAAATTATTACACCCATATTATTACCTACCGACCACACTCAAGCAGGCGTTACTTCTGCCAGACCCTGCATTTGCTTATTATTTCACGTACAGATTGGTATTAGCCTAAAACAATTTTCTTGGACTTTTTAATTGAGGAAATGGAGTGCTGCCTTAAGGAGGCCCTACTTTCAGGGTGCTGAATAAGCTGTGCCTCTATATTCATCCTACAAGCATTACGTGGCAAACTGCTAAATGGGGGGGAAGGAGTGAAGTAAGTGTCATAAGTAAATGTTGAGAAAACTAAGTACAAAAGAAAAGGCATCTGTATTGTTTTGGGAGAAGTGAGAACGGGTGGTAAGGAACAGTGCCTTTTTAAGAAGGTGGGAAAAGGGAGTAGACTAAGGAATTTTAAGAAACAATTAGAAGTAGAATTATAAAAGGAATGATTTTTCAAGCAATAAAAGTTACTTCTTTAAAAGTTTTTGCTATGTATTTTACTCGCTGATTAAAGAGTACATGGAAAGTCTCATCATTCTCCCTTGAATCCTCGAGTTCATTGTTATGAAAACCAGCTAGTGCTAAAGCTAAAACAAACAAACAAAAAAACCCCTCCCACAACCATAGGAGCCTCCAGGGGTTACTAAGGTGAATAGTGTGTTTTATTCTTCTATATAAGTTACTGCATTTTTATATTCCTGCTAATTTTTTTTTAACATTTTTCTCTCCATCTCAAATGACTAGCTATTGCTTCTCTCTGCTGTCATTCTATCCAAGATTTGTAGGAGACCAGGGGCCATGTGTATCTTGTCTGTGACTAAATCTCCACTGTTTAACTCAGTATTTGGCACATCATAAATACTGAATGAACACATGCCACCTTTCCCCTCAACCTTCAGTTATTAAGTCTGAAATAACAGTAATGATAATAATAAAAATCATTCTCATAAAGACTACCATTTATTGAACACTTCTCCTGAGTAAGGCATTCTGTTAACTGATTTGCATACATTATCTAATTTAATTCTCACAACAATCCTGTAATTATTATGTTGAATCACATGAAATTGCCAACAATCAATTGTTTTTTAAAATAAACTTTTTTTATTTTAGAATCATTGTAAACTGACCAAAAAGGTATAAGGATAGCACAGGGAATTCCTTTATGCTACACGCTCAGTTCCCTTTATTATTAACATATTATGGTGCATTTATCATAATGGATGAACCAATGGAAGTCCATACTTTTTTCAGAATTCCTTAGCTTTTACCAAATGTCCTTTTTCTATTCTAGGGTCCCATGCAGGATACATTACATTTGGCTATTATTTCTCCTTAGGCTCCTCTTGGCCCTCAGGTACACCTGGTTTTTGACAGCCTTGACACAGTACTGACCAGGTCTTCTGTATGATGTTTTTCCCAAGGTCAGACTAGGGTTATGAGTTTTGAAGAGGAAGAGACCACAGAGGTAAAGTACCATTTTCATCACATCACATCAGGGGCACATATTAGCCTGACTTGTCATTGTTGATGTGGACCTTCATTACCTGGCTGAGGTGGTGTATGTCAGGTTTCTCTGCTGTGCTTTTTGGAAGGAAGTCACACTTAAGGAGTAGGGAGTTATGCTCCACTCCTTGAGGGGGTTATCTAGATAAATTATTTGGAATTCTTCTACATGGCGGATTTGTCTATTGTATTCTATTTGCTTCTGTTTGTTTATTTATTCAATCATTTATTGATGTCAGTATGAACTTATGGATATCCATTTTAACTCTGGGGTATAATACAACACTATTTTATTATTCAAGTGGTTCCAGCTTTGACCACTGAAAGCCCTTTTACATACCCCATCACAGTGTTTTTCAGCGCCTCCTCACGTCTAGCCCTCTAAGACATGCCAGGCTCATCATGTATGTTCCCCGCCTTGGTCTTAGAATCAGGCATTTCCACAAAAAGTCTAGTACCTTTTATTAGAAAATGGTGTTAGAAACCAGGGTCCAGATGCTTGGATTTCATCATTTTTGATCTACAAAGACAACTTCATCTGGAGCAATCTAACATTAACTCAATTTTACAGACAAGGAAACTAAATTTGGGAGTGATTCAGTAACATGCTCAAGGTCTTCAAGCTCAAAGTGTCAGAACAAAAAATCAGAGCCACATAAAGTTACCAATTTGAAACAACAGGCCATGAGTAAAGGACATGAATCACTGGAACTTGTCAGCTACTCTAGTGCTCAAAGATGTTCTGTGTACTCTATCTATGTTCACAGACCACTGGAAAAATAGAACATTATTACGAAATCAACCTCTTCATCAAGTAATTCACCAATTTTCAAAGCAAATTTAAAAAGTACCTATTATTTTTTTCTATAACCAGCTGAATTTTTTAACTACATGCATCTCTCTCTCTCTAACCTAAGGAGATAGGCTCAAAAACTAATTCTTGCCTATATTTTTTTCCTAAGAAGCAACACTTATAAATTGAACTACTAATGTGTTATTCCAGCTCTTAGCAGTTTAGAAAATGCTGTCAGAATCACTCGGTGCTTCCCAGAGTTACTGCAGAAGAAATACACCAACAATTAAACATAAAATGTTGAGTCTTTGGTTTGCAAAAGACATGACAGCATTGTATCAGTTTACTTACAATGCTGGTTGTTTTTTTCTCACTATGTATTCAGGATTCGATGTCTTCATATGTCGATCAATCTTACCAATACAAACTAAAATTTACTAGAACACATATCCACAATGTTTTTTTTAATCAAGATTTCCTTTCTACTCATCTAACAAAACACTTTCCCAATAATTTTTCTAGAATAAGTTCAAGATTAACTGCTATGATCATTAAAATTAGATTTATAGAGCAATTTCCCTTCTTAAGACCAAACCACACATAATTAAAAAAGTCAGTTTCAAAAGACTCATAAAAATAGTCACCTTTTCAAATCTTTTATTTATAGATATGGAAACTAAAACTCTTGATAAGTTAACAGTTTTGTCCAAAATCACCTGCTAGTTAATTAATGAAACAGGACTAAGATCCATATATCTTAAGAGTAGGTTTTTTCTCCTTCACTGAATTGCCCAATAGAATATACAATGAATTATATCTATATCTATATCTCCAATAAGAATTTTCCTTTATTTAAGGGTTTTCAACTGCTCTCTAATGAAGAGGAATATGAGAACATGAATAAAAATGGTGGTCCTACTTCTCCATTATCCTCATTTCTTTTTCACTGCATTTCATGACTTTCAGTGCCCTATCTACAAACTGAGTATCTATTTTGTGCCAGGCACCAGAGTATTAGATGCTAGGGAAACAAAGAAAAAAAAAAAAGACAAGATATGGTCCCTACCCTTATAAAAGTGCTCAGTTGTAAGTTTATAGTACCTTCCTACAAAGCTCCTTTGCTGATTCTTCCTCATCTTATAAAACTCTAGAGCAGCACCGTCCAATAGAAATACAATGTGAGTCACAAACCTGAGCTATACATATGTAATTTCGAATTTTCTAACAGCTACATTAAAAATAAGTATAAGCCCTGGCTGGTGTAGCTCAGTGGATTGAGCGCGGGCTGGGAACCAAAGGGTCCCGGTTCGATTTCCAGTCAGGGCACATGCCTAGGTTGTAGACCAGGTCCCCGTGAGGGCCATGTGAGAGGCAACCATACATTGCTGTTTCTCTCCCTCTCTGTCTCTCTCCCTCCCTTCCCTTCTCTCTAAAAATTAAAAAAAAAAAAAGATCCAATTTTGCCCTGGCTGGTGTAGCTCAGTGGATTGAGTGCGGGCTGGGAACCAGGCAGTCCTGGTTCGATTCCCAGTCAGGGCACATGCCTGGGTTGCAGGCCAGGTCCCCATGAGGGCCATGTGAGAGGCAACCATACATTGCTGTTTCTCTCCCTCTCTGTCTCCCTCCCTTCCCCTCTCTCTAAAAAGAAATAAAAATAAAATCTTTAAAAAAAAAAATAAGTATAAGTAACATATTTTATTAACTCAATACATCCAAAATATTATAACTTCAACATGTAATCAATATAAAATTAGCAATAAGATATTTTACTTTGGAGGGTACTAAGTCTTCAAAATCTGCTCTAGTTTGCACTTACAGCACATCTCAACTGAGAACTAGTCACATTTCAAGGACCCAGTAGCCATACGTGGCTAGTGGCTAAGCAGTGTCCTCGTGCTCCTTCTTTGGAGTAGTTCTCTCTTTATACCCGCTTCCTTGGGTATCCCAAACATCTCATGGCTTTAAATGCCACCTATTATCTACTGATTTCCAAACTTACATCTAGTCTAGAACTCTCACCTGAACTTTAGATTCATACACAGCTAACTAGACACAAAACCTAATGTCCCAAAATGAACTGTTGACTTCCAACCAGCAACCCCCACTTAAATCTGCTCCTCTTCTAGATGTCGCCATTTCAGCAAATGGCAACTCCGTCCCTTTAGTTGCTTGGGTCAAAAATGAGGGACAAGCTTCAACCTCTTGGTTCTTTCACATCCAAATTATCATCTGTGTCTTTAAAATTAGGTTATTGAATATAGTCAAAGTTTATACAGTTTATAAAATACATTGAGAATCTTCTAACTCTTCTCACCTCTTTTACTGCGAAGCTATACTTCAAGTCACCAGTATCTCTCACCTAAATTACTGCAACCACTTCTTAACTTCCCAATCAGTCCTTGCACCTCTACAGTCTACTTTCCACACAGGAGCCATTGTTTCAAAACCTAAGTTAAGATATGGTCCCTCTTCAGCTTGAAAACTTTCAATGAATTTGTCTCATCTCAGAGTACGAGTCGATGTTCCTGAAGATCTGTAAAACGCTATCAGATCTGGCCCATTACTCTCTGGTCTCATTCCTGCGACTCTTGCCCTTATTCACGCCACTCCAGCTCCAATGGCCCCCTTGCTGTCTCAGGACACCCAGGGACACTCTAGGCATGACTGGGGGCTTTTTCACTTGTGCATCAGTCCACACTGAATGCTTTTACCTCAGCATCCACAGAGATTGATCCCTGATTTCATATCAGTCTTTGCTCAAATGTCCCACATTTAAAATGACAAAACCGCCCTTCCCATGCTCTTCTTGGCGTTCCCTACCTTCTTTTCCTACCCTTTCCCAGTAGGAGTTGCCAACATTAGTATATATTCTACTTGTGAATGTCCTTATTGCCTTTCTTTCTCTACTAGAATACGAATCCCACAAGGACAGGGATTTTTGTTTGTTTCATTCTTGGCTCTATTCCCAATGGCTAGAATCTAGCACACACTAGTTAATCAATAAATATTTGAAAATGAACATATGTTGTCAAGAACTGTGTGGATTAAATAAGATAACATATACAGCTGTAGTATGGTTCTTAGAATATAGTAGCCACTCATAGACGTTAGTTTGCTCCCTACTACCTTAGTGCTTTCCATAAAGAAAATAAGAATTCTAAAATTATGTGAATTTTTAAAGCCATACAACTCACTCTTTATATATGTGATCATTAATTATTCAAAAGACAATTTAAAAAAGACAGAGAAGTTACCTAAATTTTTAAAAATCAGTTAAACACAAAATTCAGTTGATAATTAAAAAATACTAACGCTGAATGTAATGTTGCTTAAAATTCACAGAATATTAAATAAAGTATTGTTTAAGTCACCTTTAAAGATAAAGAGCTATAATCTATGACTTTTCCTTATACGACAATTTAAAATGTATTCATAATAGGGCTTCACTTTTACTTATCTGTAATTTTTACCCTGCCTTCCTCTATGAGAATTCGTGTTAGTCTAAGGAACCACCAGATTTTAAAAACCATATATATTGTTTAACTGAAACAAAATGTAAAAAAAAAAAAGAAAAAAATGAACCTAGTCTGAATTTTACTAGTCCTATAAATTATTTTGTGTTTAAAGGTACAATAACCAGAAATAAAGACATCAATAAAATGTGATCTCTCCAAAATACCCAGTGCCAGAGCCTTCCAGTGATTTGCCCACAGAGGTCACGACGTTAGTCACTAAGCTGAGGTTAAAAGTCCGTGGCCTTGAATGCTCACCCTACACACTAGTGCTTCTCAAATATACTAACCAGGGCCCTTTGAGCCAACCAATTATGATAATTGCTCCTACCCCTCTTTAAAAAAAAAGGAAAATAAAAGCATGTATCAAATCGTATACTGTAATTCAACATGACCGTTTATATATTCAGGAAAGAAGTTTATGGAGAACAGACATAAACATGCAGAAAGGGGCAAAGTCTGTATTAGAATTGTTATGGAGATATTATATAGAATGTGTAGAAGAAATAAGTGTAAGATGCCATGAACATATGGTTTATATTTCATTTCTCAAAATGCTAACAACTCATGGGGCTTGTATGTCTTCAGAAATCTGGACAATTTCATTGTATCACTGATGAGAATGACGTACCTCACATTCCAGGCAGTGGTAAAGTCTGGGTTTAGCAGCAGCAGGGTGCGTGTGACATCTGTCAACTCTAAAATAAAGAGAAGGCACATTAAAAACGAATGGTCCTGCCCTGTAAAGGCTGGCTTCTCTTTAAGGTCTGTATTTTACTTTACATATATAGCTCACATTCCACTAACATATATATCTCATGTCATAGTAATTTTAATGATAGATCTACCTTGCTCTAAGTTGTCAGGGATAAGATTATCCTCAAGATTTTCTTCTTGAGAAAAAAGAATTATAATAAGTATAACTCTTTCTTAAAAGTTAACACTGAAATAACTTTATAATACACTATGCCTATAAAGAACAATCAAGTCAATCTTTTTATTCTTTTAGTAGTTTTGGGCACTAATTTAAAACCTACTAAGGAAAAGAAACATAATTTCTATACCACTACTCATTTAATTCCACAAATATTTCAAGAATTGACTGTGCAAAGGTTCACAAAAGGAAAAAAAATCATTCATAATCAGACTTACTTAATATAATTCATTTCTGTTCCTCTGTGAAGATTATCCTTCCTTAGATTTTTACATACAATTTTGTTATATATTTTTCATTCAACATAAATGCATCCCTATAGTCATTTTAAAATATTCTAGCAAAAATGTAATTCCATTCTCAACCACATTAATAAATAAAAGAGATTAACACTTATTGTGAGCCTATGATTTCATTACTAATGAGTATATTACAACATTTGATAAGTATGCAACAAAAGGTAGGATGGGTATATATTTATTTTCTACCATTATCTTTATTACAAGCATTACATGCATAAAAACAATATATAAAGAGTCATTTAATTAACCTTTTCATTCTTTTACTTTTAGTAGTTTTTGGCACTAATTTAATATTTACCAGGGAAAATAAATAGAACTTTCTACACCCTTATTCACTTAATTCCACAAATATCTGAAGTATTGACTATATGCAAAGATTCAACTGGGCCCTTAGGTCTGAGAGAACAGATATAATAAGATCTGATTTTTCCCCTCTTAGATGATTATTCTTTAGTTGTAGAGAACATGAAAACAATTATGTAAGGCAAAATGAAATAGCTGTGAAGCAGAAATATATGCTACATTTTGGGGACCACCAAAGCAACTGCAATTAATTCTTACTGGAGTTCCTAGGGATGGCTATAAATGAATAAGGTGGTAAACGGCATTGCAGACTGTGAAAAACATTTGAGCAAAGTTTGTAAAGAAGCAGGGAACTTCACACACAGTGCTCTCCAAAGACTGTGGATACCAGAGCATGACCAGAGCACTGGGTGCTGGAGAAATGCACCAGGAAACCAGAACCTCATCCCAATCTGCTTGTCAGCCTGGCCTTCCACTACTTGCCCCTCGAGTGCTACACTCCACCTGGAGCAAACCCTCCATCCACTAAACACCTCCTGTCTGCCTACCTTTCCTGCTCTCACCATAGATGAGAAAAATACGGCTTCAGCCTGGGTTCAAATCCCAGTTTCTCCACTTACTGTCTACATAACCTCCTTGAACTTTAGTTTCCTCATCTGTGAAATGGTGATAACACCAACCTCAGTGTTGTGAGCGATGAGATTCATTCCATATCGCCCACCACAGCTGTTTGACAGTGAGCACTCAATAACTGTTCAACTAAACACCGTTGCTCCTAAACAAAAAATTAAAATTTTCGACATCAATTAATCAAAGAAGTAATAATGAGGCAGTTGTTCCTAGAGTGCAACTGCTTAAACATCTAAACTTATAAAATAAACAACATAAAAAAACACTTGATTGTTAAGCAGCTATACATTGGGTTGACCAAAAAATTCATTTAGTTTTTCCCATAAGATGGCTCTAGTACTGCTTAGTTGTCTTTAACTTCATTGAAAACAATTTTGTTAGATGGTATTGTGACAGCTGTCATATCAGTGTGTGTTTTAAAAAAACCCAAAATTGATGAATTTTGTGCAGCCATTTTAATAAGATGGAAGAAAATATGCAACATTTTTGGTGTACTATGTGCTTTATTATTTCAAGAAAGGTAAAAATGCAACTGAAACACAAAAAAAGATCTGTGCAGTGTATGGAGAAGGTGCTGTGACTGATTGAACATGTCAAAAAGTGGTTTGCAATGTTTCTCAGTACTTCTGACATTTTGGCCAAATACTTCTTTGCTGTGGGGCTGTCTTACACATTGGAAGATGTTTGGAAGCACCCCTGGCCTTTACCCACTAGAAGCCAATAGTGGGAGAGAGCCAACATACTCAAATTATCCAAATCAATAAAGTTTTGGTGAAAATTAAAAATATGTTTTTTATTTTACAGAAAAAACTAATCTTTTTGGCCCACCCAATAAAAATGCATGCGCCTTATGGGAAGGCCTCTAGTGTACTTTTGAAGTCTACAATTTTTCAATACGTATGGTACCTAGATAAAATGCTGTTTTGTTTCCTGGACTCTCCCTTTCTGCACTAAAAAAAAAGTGTGTGACTAACAGTTGTTGCTATTTGTTTGTACTTCTAATGCAAACCTCCTACCCCACCCATAAATAAAGGTAAGTTCATCCTCTATGAGATACTCTGCACGACAGCACAAGGCAAAACCATGGAAAATGCCTAAGTCCCCACTTTTCATTTTGTGGTTGTGTGAAGAGAGAAGGCTAATCGCAGTAATGCTTCCTTTAATACAGGGTCTCCCTCTGGCCGGGCAACAGCAGCTGTTGGGTTCAGAGCCCAGCTCTGCCACTTACTGGGAAGTTCCTGGACATACCACTTTATCTTTCTCACCTACTGTCCTGATCTGTAAAACAGAACTAATAATAGTACTACATCGTGGGGCAGTAAATGATTCAAACCCACCAAGTATCAGGACAACACCTGACAGCACCCAGTGATAAGTCCTGTTACAACGTTTGTATTTCCTAGTCCAGTTCCACGAGCGAGAGTGGGACTGGGTGCCGCCAGAGGGAGGAAAAGAACCTCCTGCGCATTCTGAGCAGTGACTGCTGAACAGAGGGTATACTTTTTAACTAACAAGAATCTCAGGTTTTAAAACGTATCAACAGCCAAAGCCTCTGTCAACCAGCAGTGTGATGCACACAGCCACAGGCCCTTCTCCCCTCCTCTCTGACAAACTGCTAACTCTTCCTGATTCAAGTTCAAAAGGACTTCCTTCAAGAAGCATTCCAGTCTGATCCAAGAGGTGGGCGTAACATAAACTATTAGAAATGAGAAAAGACCAATGTAGAAAAAGTTAACTGGACGAGAAATATTGGATATTATTTAAAGACTCATTCCTCAATTACATGTATTTTTTTGCTCTTCTTCCCCACTGGCCCTGGTTAAATGAGAGAAAGGAAACTAGTGTTTCTTGAGAACCTACTACATGCCAGGCACTGTGCTGGGTGCTTTACACACACAAGTCAGATGAATCCTCACAACAACCCTCTGAGACCTATTAGTGTGAAAACAGAAAGAGGTTAAGTAAAGTGACTTCAGTGTACTGATGAACTTAAATCCAGGTCTGTTTTCCTGGAACGCGGGTGCTATTTCCACCCTAGCACACTGTCTACAATTACCCTGCCCTCTTTGAGTGAGAACTGAACCAAAGATCAAAAGATAAACGTGTATCTTTAGTGGTCTGTAATATTTCACTCTACATTTCATCAACTATATACCATTTTCCTTTGCAGTTTTATCCAGAAGATGCGAGCTACTCAAATCCCTACCATCTCTTGATATTAAACGGCTCTCTCTCCAAACGGCAGAAATAACTCATTATCACATCACAAGGAGAAAATGAATCAGGGTACATTATACACAAGAAGGTAGCTAAATTTCAGCTGAAACAAGGAGGGGACACACAGATGCTCCAGAAAAGTCAGAAAAATGCAGTGCTTTCTTTGCTGCATTGCATTCTAGAAATGGCCCAAGGCCAGCAGTTATGTGGCATGGTCACTAGGGTTTGACAACTGTCCCCGACAGAGCTGTTTTCATGCATTTAGAAATAAACCCAAGGTCAATGGACTGGTTAATCTCTTCCTCCAAAATACAATTAGGTTACCATGACAGGCTTGAGGTAAAGCCATGTGGTAAACACCAAAAGGTCATTTATTACAGAACAGAGTCACTGAATCGACAGCTAGACTAAGTTAAAACCTTTTGCTCACCAAAGTCTTGTTACTTTTTTGATAAATGTCTGTTGAACATATAAGGTGCTGAGTGAAGAAAGATAAACCATATCCCTTTTTCTAATAAACTCACAATCAAACTGGTAAATGTTATTTAAATAATCAACTACAGGCAATCCAAGATGGCAGAAGAGTAAGTGGAGCTACTCTGACCTCCTCCCAGGACCAAACTGGAATTACAACTAAATTGTAGTCATCCAGAATAACCAACTGAACAACAGCTTATAACCACGGACAGACAGAAGAAACCACCTCACCAGAACATGACTGGTATGGAGTATGGAGGGGAAGGGAGAGGGCTCCCACAGGCGGCAGCTAAAGTGTTGGAGGAATATTTCAGTGGCTGGAGGTTTCCCCCTGAGAAGTGTGGGGTTTAAACCCCAAGTTGGGCTCCCCACCCTAAGGCGCTGGAGCCAAAAAGGAACCCAGAAAACATCCAGCTTTGAGAAGCAGTAGGGTTTCTGTCTCCCAGGGAGAGATGGCTAGAGACACAAAGAGCCTTTTAAAGGGCCAATGCACAAAATTTCATTTGCAGCCACTCCACCTAGGCTCTGGCAAAAAGGGGGCAGCGTGGACTAGAGCCACTTGAGGAAAGTTTGGGGATGGTGGCTTTGGGGAGAGAAATGAGGGAGCAGCTGCCAGGATCCCAGTGTTGAACCATCCCCCATTCTGCAGGAGCCATCTTGCTCAGGTAGACCACTCCCTTCTGGGTGGCATCAGCCTGAGGGGAAACAATAGCCCCAAATGCAGGAATTATTCTGCTCCACCCTGTGGTCCTTAAGCCTGACTGCTGAGTGCAGAGTGACTAGATTAACAACTGAAGGAGCCAGCCACAGACAGTGGATCCCTGGCAGTCTTGAACAGATTGCCTAAGGCCTGACTGGGACATTACCTAACATCACCAGACATGTCAGAAAGAAAAAAAATATAATTGAGCAACAATAAAATTAAAAATTAAAAAATAAAGCTAAAAAAAAAAAGAAAAAGAAAAAAACAGTGGTAAATACTAGATGCTACCAAGACAAAATCCACTGTGGTCTTCATGATTTGTAAGATTTTCTCTCCTGCATAGTTTTTTAACATTCATTTCTAGTCCTTCAAATTTGTATGTATTAAGTCACTAGTTTTTATATTGTAGTCTATTTCAAATCTCATATTTTGCTCCTCCTTTCTCTTCTTCCATTTTACCTTCTTCTTTCCTCTTGTTATTTTTGTTTTAAGTTCTATTTTCTCTCTTGTTACAATTTGTTTCCATTCCGCACTGTCTCCCCCATCCACCCTCTCAAAACCATTTTTCTTGCCATTAGTCATCTCACATTCTTTTTCCCATTCTTAAAATACCCTTATTCTCCTCAACTTTTATCAATCTTAGATGTTGGTTGTGGATATAGTGGCTGTTTTTGCATTTCTTCAATTTTATATCTAGATTTTCAGTAATTTTGTATTTCAAATCTCAAATTTTACCATTCTCCTCTCCTACTCCAGTTGGCTTCCTCCTACCTCATCTTTTTT
>PVJI01030265.1:0-14408 GCA_004026765.1 Micronycteris hirsuta | reverse complement strand
TAGTAACCCCTTATCAGATGTGTGGTTTGCAAAGATTTTCTCCTACTCCATAGGCTGCCTTTCCATTCTGTTGATGGTTTCCTTTGCTGTGCAGAAGCTCTGTAGTTTGATATAATCCCACTTGTTTATTTTTGCTTTAATCCAAAAAAATCATTGCCAGACCAGTATCAGGGAACTTACCCCTGTTCTTCTTCCAGGAGTTCTGCCATTTCAGGCCTCACATTGCTGTCTTCAATCCGTTTTTAAGGCCTTCGTGTAGGGTGTGTGACAGGGTCCAGTTCCATTCCTTTTGCCTGTGACTGTCCCATTTCCTGAGCACCATTTGTTGAAGACACCGTCCTTTCCCCGCTGTGTGTTCTTGGCTCCTTTGTCAAAAATCATTTGACCATATATCATGGGTTATGTCATGTCCCGCTGTCCCTGGTGTTCTCGTGCCTACATCTGGGGATAATACAGTCACAGTAATACTAACGATTCTTTAACTCTCTGCCTCCCATTCTCTTATTCCGCGCTAGTTCCAAGCCATTAGGGAAAATATGGTGATTCTGTGTGTAAAAAAACTGAAAAGTTACGTTTGTGTCGGAGGCTGGAGATGAGTTGAGGTCATGCTGCCGCAGCACGGAGTAGAGATTACTGAGATTTTAACTAAAGCAGTGGCAGCAGAGATTTGAAAGGAGCTGCTACAATGTAAGGGGGAAAAACAGAATTTTAAAACCCAAGGAAGCCAGGGTTGCAGGATAAATGAAACAGAGGGTGTTGCTTCAGGGTCAGCCTACAGGAAATGGCCCTACTTCACCCGGCCGATAGAAAATCCGTGCGAACTGGAATATGTAGTTGTGCTTGGAACTCAATGGCCAGTCACCTACCGTACCTACTGTAGCTTCAAGGGAGACTGGGGGATTGAACATTTATTTGTGCACACAGCTTCCACCAAGTAAGATCACAGCCCCGGGACGAAGGCCGAGGGAAAGCTCAGTATGGGTGAATAACCAGCACCGTCTGCAGGGAGTCAGAGCCTTGGGCGGCAGCGTGGAAACCCCATTTCTCCCTGCTCCCCGGAGTCTACCGCGGGGACTCGCGGGCCAAAAGACTGAGTGTCCTGAGGTGTCGTCCAGTTGATCTCAGACTCATGCCCTGCCCAGAGTCACTCTTTTTTTTTTTTTAAAGATTTTATTTATTTATTTTCAGAGAGAGGAGAAGGGAGAGAGAAAGAGCAATGTATGGTTGCCTCTCACATGGCCCTCACTGGGGACCTGGCCCACAACCCAGGCATGTGCCCTGACTGGGAATTGAACCGGGACCCTCTGGTTCCCAGCCCGCGCTCAATCCACTGAGCTACACCAGCCGGGCCCAGAGTCACTCTCGAAGCGCCAACAGATACCTTCCCCTTATTCGTTTCTTCTAAAGTATCGCCACCGTCGCTTGATCTAGCTTTTGGAAGTTCTTCCTTCTAAAATAAGGCTTCCTCTTCAGGTAACATCGCCATAACTCACTTGTTCCTCTTTCTGTCCCTCATCTCTCACTCGCCCTGCACCCGGGTGTTCCAAGCCCCTGCACACCTCTGTCACGCCGGAACACCTGCCACTGCAAGGACATCAGATTCCGACATTTCAGACAGGGAAAAGTGGGCTTCACTCAATACTTTTTTAGAGGAAACACTTTTTTGTTTAATTATCACATCGCAAAACCCCGAGGAACCCAAGATGGCTCGATGGCATAGTTGGCGTGGCTTTGTGCGCTCCGAAGGACCGAAATGGAACATGAAAACAAAGGAACCGTAGTTGGCCACTTCTCAGCCCAAAGATCGAAAAGACGGAGCGGCCGCATTTTCTTCTTTCTTTCGTGCGTGCAGCTCCTGCGGGGTCCCTTCTCTCTGACAGGTGAGTCCTGGAGAGTTCCTTGGGAAACCTGGGACGAGAGTCATGAAGAATCCCATTTAGGGGTCAGGGTTTTTCTCCTCTAAGTCAAGGCTACAAATACTAGAAAACATTTTGGTAGGTAATTCTGATTAGAGAAAAAAGTTCACAACTTCCTGCTCCATCAAGTGAACATTATAATCTTTTCATGTGAGACATACAAAGTATTTCATCATCATAAGAGAAGCCTACATACTGTAAGGGACCCTGGAGATCAGCTGACTTAGTCCCTGAGTTTCTGAAAAAACCACGAGCTGGGGTCTCAGTTAGAACCGGTCTCACGGCCTGGGGTCTGGATGGTCCTCCAGGATCCCGGGCTTCATGGGCCCAGCACTTGGTTTAATGACCTGCTGTCACCGGCTTGAAGTCAATCATTTTTCAACAAGTGGTCTTGCATTTTCGTTTTTCTCCAGGCCCCGCAAATTCTGTAGTGGGTCCCGGTCTTGGTTATTCGAAAACAGAGTCAGAATTAGAGCTGTCTCCTCTCTCCTCACTTTTGCTTCCTATTTAAAGACTGTTTTGTTTTGTTTTGTTTTGTTTTTTAAAGAAAGGGAGAGAAACACCAATGTGGCCTCTCACACGCCCCATCCTGGGGACCTGGCCCACAACCATGTGCCCTGGCTGGGAATCGAACCCACAACCTTTGGTTCACAGTCCAGCACTCAGTCCGCTGAGCCACACCAACCAGGGCTAAAGATTGTTTTAAGCGACTGTGCTCTCTCCTTTGCCATAACTTCCTTCCCGTTTACTGCAGA
Source organism: Micronycteris hirsuta (assembly GCA_004026765.1). Taxonomy (NCBI): domain Eukaryota; kingdom Metazoa; phylum Chordata; class Mammalia; order Chiroptera; family Phyllostomidae; genus Micronycteris; species Micronycteris hirsuta. The sequence goes on along the minus strand of PVJI01030265.1, from coordinate 11,737 downwards.
CAGAGTAGAAGCACGGGAGGTCACCGTTGTTCGTCACAGCGAGGAATTGGCTGGTGGCAGGAACGAGGAAGGGGCCTCCCTTTGTTCTCCGCTGTGACGCCTTTGGTTCTGCTCCTCAGCTCAAGTTCATTACAAATCACTCACCCCAGAAAAACGCTTTTAAAATTGAGAAACTTGACTTTTTGGAAAATAAAATTTAATAAAAATTTTAATTTAAACCATTTTAAAACTAATATATTTTTTTAAAAATTTAAAACAGTTTTTACTTATCATCTGGATGTACCTATATGAGTTAGGGAGGAAGAGCTTAATCAAAAATTAAGGGTCTTCGGTATCTGGGAAATGTACATATTTATAGGTATATAGACTATAAATAGATATAACATATATAGTGGTAATATGTTATATATGATACATTTGATATGTGAGATATATATTTATAGATTTACATATTACATGTGATATGTTATATAAGATAATTTAGGGAGGGATAATGCCTAATTTACTTTTCTGGTATAAATTTTCCCTTCTTCCCACTTGGTCTTGGTAATTTTGTACATTTTCCATTCTGAGTGAAAGTGTTCTCTCTAACCATTTTGAGTAAATTATGGCTCAGCCACTATTAAGCTGAGCGGGTTTCTAGGGGTCAGCGTGGGCTGCTAAATCACAGGCAGCTTTCAAAATTTGCCTCGTGAAGTAAAAAATGTCTCAAGAATGTTCTCACATATTTATATCACTCAAGAAACACCGTGAATGCCCACCTTCTCTGTCCCCTTTAACCTTAGTGTAATGATTTCCCGCTAATGCCTGGTAACCCCAAACATGAATTTGGTGATCTCTGAAGAGACTGATCGATAGTGTGTCATGGGTAGTAATTACGGAGCACCTGTGTGCTTGGGGGGGGACCCGCTGGGAGCAAGGGACACCCCCTTCTGCAGGCCAGAGAGCCAGGCGCCCTCCCAGCTAAAGGCTGAGGGTGAGGCTTTGGAGCTCAACCTCTGGGTCTGAATGAATCCCTTATTGTCTGGGCGACCTTGGGCATGTTTACCAATTTTTCTGGGCGATGGAGTTGGCGTTTTTCTTCATAAGAACACTACGTCGGTTTGCCAGGGCTGCGACCAAAGACCACAGGCTGGGTGGTTCAAACCACAGGAATGGACTTTCTCCCAACTCTGGCGGCTGCATTGCTCTTTGAGGGGAATGGAAGCAGCGTGGCCGAAGCAGGTGAGTGTGGCGGGGGTGGAGGCTGTGGGGAGGAGGTCGCAGGGGCCTGAGCGCTGAGGCGGGGGGGGCTTTGCAGGCCAAGGCAAGAGCTCTCAAGTTCATCCTGAGACAGAGGCCAGTCGCAGGAGAATTCTGGGCGGAGAAGAGAGACGTCCTCACTTGCCTTTTAGAGGATGTGTCAGTAGGAGGCAAGGGAGGTGCCTTGGAGGCCAGGGTGATGGCGTGGTGAGAAGTGACAGTGGCATGATGACCGTGGTCACATGCTGCGTGACGCCGATATACCCTCTGCCTGCCTGCACTCATGATGTTAAGTTATTTTCCATTGAACATTTAGAAGTAAAAGATGTTCAGAATCTGCACATCCTTCCAGGCGTCCTCCTTTGCAAAGGGAGGCCACTCACAAAGCACACTATCAGGCATTTGTGACTTTGCAGAGACGTCGGGTGCCTGGAGCAGCCGGTGCGTCAAGCCCGTGCCCAGCCCTGGAGCTGGTGCTGCCATTTAAAACCCGTGTGCATCTCTGCAGCCCACGGTTTCCGATCTCCGTGGTTCTGTTCAATAGTGAGTGTCTTTTGTGTGTCTGTGGATGCCAGCCACTCTCATCGGTGGTGACGTTAATGATGAAAAAGACAGACATCACTGCTGATTATAAGCATTTACCAAGAAAACACCACTTAGTGGAAAACTTACACGTGAGATCATTAAAATCTGGGATATTTGACTCGAAGTGCTATGTGATTTCGCCTTCTTGGCTTGTGTTTACTTTATGTTCGGAAACATTCACTCTGATGGTTGTTTTACTTCTGGCCCCTGGATGCTGTTATGATGCTCCGTCTAGACCGAATGTGAGGGTAGAGCCCCAACGGCCACATGGCCCTGTGTGACTTGCCGTGTCCTCCCTGAGGCGATGTCATGGGTCTCCTCCCCGACCGTGTACAACCAGGGAAATATCACTCACAATCCGACAGAGGGAGAAACTTCATCACGGATTTGGTGGAGTTAATTTCTTCCTTTTGGCTTTCGGAAATCTTTCACCAAAGTGGCTGACAAAGAGCCCGGTACATAATCCCGTGGGGAGTGAGCGATGACACATTCACTGAGCTGCCTGACACCCAGTTTCTGGAAGGTTGGAACACGCAGAGCCCAGCTGAAGGGCCCATTGGGCCTTTTGTCACGTGCAGCACCACAGGGTGACAAAGAGGTGAAGGACGTTTGGTTCCCAGCGTGTCCAAACAAACATTATGGAAAAGAATAAATTTGTTCCAGCTTCCTTATTTCTGTTCATTAATTTAATAAGTCATTCAGCAAAAGAGCTTGAAAAGTAGTTAAGAGGAAAAGAATGTTTCTCTGCCATTTCAGTGCACATTTCTCTGGTTCTTGCACTGGAGCAAAGAGACACCGTTCGGTCAAACTTTTCTCTCTTCCCACCTCATTCCTCCCAGTTCCGCTGGTACCTTGAGTGCTCGGGAGCTGTTATCAGCTGGACGCCTGGCTGCCAGGCCTCTGCGTCCAGCTCGTGTGGAGGGAGAGGGAGGAAGAGGTGGCGAGAGCCATCGGGCCCATTCCCCGCTCTCTGGGTCACTGCCAGCCCCAGCGCCCTGGCTTCGAAGCTCCTTGGTGGCTGTCTTTCCATGGCCATGGCCCTGTGGGAAGCCTGTGGCCCCAAGTAAATGTGACAGAGAACCTGGGTCACAATGTGGTGCTGGGTCTGTATGACGTGTTCATTGTACGTCACATTGGATGAAGGAAAACGTAGTTGCCTCAACACGTTTAAGCTCTAAGAATCTCGTTGTTTTCCATTGTGAATCTTGAGTGAAATAACGAGCCACCAGGTCACAGGGCCCTTCCAGGGAGAAAAACAAACAAACTGGACACTCCTCTCTGATTTTATGGTAACCACGGATGTTTTTGACAGATAATCGCCTCAAGCACTTTACTTGTGATCAGATTTTGCTTGATATTGTGAAACCTAAACAATCATCGCACTTTTTCAGATGGAAGAAGTAAGGTTTGGAGAAGTGACAGAGCTTGTACAATCTCGCACAATCATCAGGGTGACTCACACCAAAGTCTGTGTTCTTCACCGTGACCCTAAACCGCCTTCCTGGCCGGAGACCTTCAGGACTTCTGTGTAATAAGCACAAGTCCCTTTGCACTTCCCTGCAGCGTTTGCTCGTCGGTGATGGACAGATGGACAGATGGACAGGGAGGAGGAGGCACCTTAGAACCTGCTGTGCAAGTAAGGTTGGGAGTCACAGTGTGGGCAGATGGATGACCGACCAGGTAAGACTTGGAGAACTAACTACTGTAGATCTGCGTGGACGGGCTGCCCTCCTTGCTCCTGTGAAGTCGTTCCCCATCCTGGAACACCTACCAATTAGGCAACATTACAGTGTTTTCTGATGTTAAAATGACGCGCATCCGTGAGGCTTCACCCCGCTCCCATCGCAGACCCTGCTGTTCTCCTTCTGATGCCACTGCAGCCCGTGTTCTTTCTGTCTTACCCAGAACACGCAGCTAGGAGCGGGTCCGGAACTGTAGGAGCCACCGTCACCGGCATTTTATTTAATATTAATAAGATATTTTATTGTATTTTTCCAGTACCATTTATCCCCCCAGACCCTCCTGCCCACCCCCACCCCGCTGCGATCACCACACTGCTGTCCGTGTCCATGATTCTTTTCCTTACAGGACGGTGAGGGCGCTGTGCTGTTCTCCCAAATTCATCTTTGTTGACATCTCCTAATCCACAAAATTGTTCTCTAAGCAAAAACCTCAGTCCTTGGCTCTGAGAAGTTTTAAGCAGGCCTATGGGTACCGTGTTACCTACTGACACAGTAGTGATGAGAAGCGCTCTACATACTTGGTAAATCCAGCATAAATGGAACGCCATCTGAGGCTTGTACTTCCCCTTCGCAGTGGCCATTGGGTACCTAGGAGGCCCGTTTCTTCTGGTCTGTGTTTAATTTGGTTAATCCGGGTGTTCTGTTTAGGGTGCAGGTGGGATGATGCCAACCTCTGGCTGTGGGTTCTTTCTCTGTGCCATGCTGCGCAAACAGGACCTGCCAGCGGCTGCTGGCGATCACAGATGTCCTGCCCCAGACAACAGAGGCCCCTTTGATCCAGGGGCTTCAATACTGGTGTAACTTCAAAGTCCTCTGATAAAAACATGACAGGAAAAGGAAGAAATCGTCGATATTTCCCTCATGCTTGCCAGAGCCTGTACCTTCTCTCAGGAGAGTGCTCTTCCCGGGGTGGGGAGCTGGGGGGTGTCCGAGGCTCCATCCACAACCAGCTTCAGCCGAGTTTGACCGACTCGGTGAGTCAGGTCCGTGAGACAACCCCTCAGTTTCGTGTTCTGTAATGCTCTAACTGATGGCACTAGATCACTAGGGAGTTCAATAAACAGCCACGCCATCAACTGAGGCAAAGCAGGTGAAGTAATTTCACCTGTAGGTGTAGTCTGAGTGATTGATAGGAAGTTCCATAACTTATGTTTTAGCCACACACAAATTAAGTTTCCTTTATTATGACATATTTCTATTGATTTATTCCGTAGAGTCTTCTAAAGCTGAGTTTCCATAGAAAGAATGTAAAATGAATAACCTCTAGATTTCTCTCTACAGTCTGTGGAGAAGAGCTTTAAATGGGCATTGAAAAATAAAATTAGCACATGGCAATGTAACAACTATAGCTGCTCAAGGCTAGTGTAACATATTTCAAGAAGACATTTTAAAAATATTTAAATTATGTTCAAGTACAGAATGCTTAGTGAGAGCAACGCCCCATTAAATGACAACATCAGTTCGGGTTGAAGACATTTTTTTCCTTTTTGTCTGGGTTACTTGGCAGAGGCACATGGGAGTCGCCAGGACCGTGTGACTGTCACCTCCTTCTCTGCTCACGTGCTGAGCTCCCTGGCTGTCCTTTGGGAATGAATACGCTCAGGGACGTTCAGGGACGTGCACTCAGAATGAATACGCTCAGGGACGTTCACTGCCAACCGAGATGGACCAGAACTACCAGAGAACCTGAAAAAGGAAATAAAGGGGCAATATATAGAATGGGGCTTACCAAGGTACGAGCATCAGGTAACAAAGGACAGTACTGATGCCCCAAGGATGGGGGACAGGGTGTATGCCTCTGCCATTTCCCTAGCGCCCGACCACAGACAGGGAGCAGGACCCACGCTGAGATGGCCAACACCCTAAGTCAGAGGGACGCAGCAGAGAATCTGAGGACAGGAAGGCAAGACGGCAGCCTCTCCAGAGGGCTGCAGAGGAAAGCGCCACCCGGAAGGAGCCCCCAGAGACTGAAGAGGACCCCCAGCTTCTCAGCAGAGTGTCCATGAGTGCATGGGTGTGAGGAACCAGAGAAGAACTCCCCAGGATGTACTCAGGACAGATTGAACTGGACTTAGAATAAAGACCTGGATAATTCACCATCTTTCAAACTCACACTTGACTTTTATCACCGCCACGATTGAGGCGAGTAGCTCAGAACGTTACCTACCATGTGTATTAGGCATTTCTCAGTCACTGTGGGTTCAGGTTTTATAGAGCTTCGTTTGGAGGTTTTTGTCCAATTCCATAACAATGTGTACAAATCAGCACATAAAATCTTCTAAATGACCGAATAATTTGCCTGTGTTTTGCTGGACATGGCCCCCGAGAGGAAACTCTTAATCCGACCACAAATGTGTATACTTTCTGAGATTCAAGAGCCAAAATAGAGATAGAATTTTTTATCCTATCTCCATCTTCAGTCTTGCCACCCACCACCAATGGATTTTGAGGTTCCCAGGGCAGATCTTTTCATGTGCGATTTTTGAGCCTCCTGCACTGTATTTCCTGAGACTTCGGGATTCTTGCTCTGCTCTGCAGCGGGTGTTCGGTTTAAAGAAATAATGAGAGAGCAGCACATCAGCAGCTTTGTAGCGGGAGGAGAGACAAGTACTGCAAGCTGCTTGCCACAGGGCCTGGGGAGGAATTTTTTAATCTGGATGCTGCCTCTGAGCCAGTGGGGTCTTCTCCTCCAGCTGGGCCCCTGGGGGTTCCCAGCGCCTGTCTCCACCGCAAGCTGCCTCTCTGCATTTTTATTAGTTGCTGTAACCCCCACAACTGTGTTTGGAAATGCATGTGTTTTAAAAATTCCCTCATAAACCCTGCGTGTCTCTGCTGACTTGAAGTTATGCTCCTTCCTAGGATCTGTGATTGGGAGAAACAAAGAGCTTGGTCAGGGCTTGGATGAGGCTCAGTTGCTTGGAGTGTCATCTCATAACCGAAAGGTTGTGGGTTCAATTCCCAGTCCGGGCACATTCCTGGGTTGCGGGTTTGATCCCTGGTCTGGGTGTATATGGGAGGCAACCAATCGATGCTTCTTTCCCGTTTCTCTCTCTCTCTTCCTCTCTCTCTAAAAGCAATGAAAAAATAACGTCCTTGGGTGAGAATATATGTATATGTATACATATTCAAGAGAGGGAGTTAAATGAAGAAACTAATCTATCTGAATATTCTAAGAGAAGGTTTTGGGAATGACATAAAAAAATCAGGCTCACGCACGCAGATGTGCATGTGTGTATGCATGTGCTGTATGTGGTGTGCATATGTGTGTTGTGTGTGTGTGCGCGGGACATGCTCCTGGCATCCTGGACGAGACCCGCCCACGTCACTCACCTCTCCGGGTGGCGCTCTCCTGCTTCAACAATGACTGAAACTCAGGGCTCGGAGGCCGGCCTGGTGAGAGGCTGTCAGCCAAGGGGAGCAGAGCTCTGCATTTTACAGAGAGAGTTTTCTCAACGCGGACAAGCCGAGAGGCACAGGCCGCTGGTGCCAAACTTTCTAAACCACTGCGCACCTCCGAGCAGAACTGCGCTTGCTTGGCACGCGGCAGGTTCTCGGTAAATGTTTATCCGCGTGGTGCCATGGCCTCCATTCTTTGCTTTGGACGAGTCGTTGCATCTGTTTAATCATTGTTCTTTCGGAGAAAAAAGTACAGAAGGACAGATGTGCAATCTGTCGTTCACATAACTGTAAATCCATAGCCCTTGGAAACACTTGCTGCTTTTGTTTTCATGGAACTTGCTTCAGGGAGAGTAATGGCGTCCAAGGCCCGCCCCTGGCACTGATGTTCCCAGCGTGACAGGTTCTCCCTCGATCCATCCGGGAGGTGACAGCAAGTCCTGGGGGCCACGTGGCTCTCATCCTGCACCCACCGACCCCGCAGGTTGATTTCTTGCTTTTTAAGTGCAGATTACATCATCCGCCTGAGATGTAATGTGCGTTTTTAAAAACAAGAGAATGAACTCATGGCTAAAAAATCACTTGCAATTTGGAAAGGTTGGTTTCCATAGCTTTTAAGAGTGCATTACAGAGTTGATGTACATACTGAGTCATTGTTTTAAAAGCCCACAGCCACGTGATTCCTTCACCGCAGGTTGAATGGGTCCCCTGAAGAGGGGTCAGGAGGTCCCGGAGCGCAAGGCCGTGGTTGCTACCCTTCCAAAAGCCGGTGCGTGTATACGTTGCCAGATATCCTGCATTTCTGGTGCTTTCTATTCAGCACCAAATTGTCCCCAATCGCATGAACAACGAATTGTACCTAATTCTGGGAGCACAGGTTCCGACATCTCAAATAGGGGCTCCTCAGCTGCTCTCCTGCAGAAATCAGGCAGGAGCAGGACTGCATTCTGGGGCGGATGGACCAGCTCTGGCAGAGGTTGCCGGGGACACGTCCTGTTGCCGAGGAGGAGGAGGCGATCAGTCCCAGCTGGTGTGGCAGATGTTTGAGATTGTGGTCTTGTTAACAGCTCCGGAAACAGCCACTTTTCCCAGACGGCCAACTCCTGGCATTGGAGCACGCCCTAAGCATTGACCCGACGAGGACTCGGGGTTGGAGGAGGGAGTTCTCCCTCTTGAACTATTCTCTGGAAGCACTCTGTTCTTCAGAGAGAAGCCCGTCGTTATGCGGAATGCATGGCAATGCGACATGTCGGTCAGAAGGGAACGAGAAGGGAGCTTCCGCGGTGCCGGACAACTGTGTCGTCAGCGGGGATAAGAAGCCTGGACGTGTATTGCCAGGCACTTCGAGGAAGAGACTGGAGAACAAAGCTCACGGTGTCTCTGCTCTACCCCTGCTGAACGAATCCCGGGGTGATTTTATCATTTTCATCTGCGTGATGCTCGTCCCCAGTGGCTAGCGCACCCCGGTGTCGATGAGACCTCAGACGTTTAACGAGGCCTGGGGGCTCAGGAGGGGCGTGAGTGCAGGTGTCTCCTGCAGAAGCCGCAGCTGGTGCTGCTTGGGGTCCTGGGTTCCCAGCGCTGACACCTGGCCGTGAACGTTGGCGGCCACTAGGAGGAGCTATAGGCCACTCCATCCTCCAGGACTCAAGTCCCAGGTCAGAGCCAAAGGCTTCAGGTACTAGGAGCACTGACTCCTGAAGAGTTAGCATCACAAAAGGTGACGGTAAAACTCTCGCCCTGGAGAGGAGTGACTTGAAGTGAAACGGTGGAGAGGGCCCGATTCCAAGGCCCGGCATTTCAGTCCCAGCAAAGCACTGATTTTCTCCAAGTCGGCTTCCTCCACTTTCAAATCAGGACGGCAGTAATCCCTCTGCCTTGGACTGGCTGGAAGAAGAACCGCAGTCATCCGGGAAAAGCGCTGAGGTCCACGTGCTGTGCAGGGTTAACACCGCTCCTTCAGCGTCACTTGTTGTCGGCATGATTGGTGGTCCCGGGGGGTCCACGGCATCTGGGACTCTCTTCTGTGGAGCTGGGCTTCCAGCTGAGGTAGGGGACGGCGTACCGCAGTTCGCCTGTGCCCAAGTCCCCCTTCGCAAGGAGGGCTAGTGGGGCCGTTTGCAGCGCCGGGGGAGGTTAGGATGAACGGACTTGGGTTCAGAAGGTGGGCTCCTCCGTCTCTCAGCTAGACATGCCTGGGTTTGAAGACCAGCGGGATGGGATGTTCTGAGAAGAACCTGGCTTAGCCTTGGTTTCTGAATCCTTAAAGCGTGGCAGACGACCGCTGTGTGTGGGCTCCAGGACCCCCGAGCTCAGCTCAGCAGAGGGCAGTTCCACACTTTCACCCGAATGCGACCCTCCCCCGCCCCCCCGCCCCCCCCCGTTCTGGCATGGACCCTCTTTCCTTCATCCATCCCTGTTCATTTCCTTTCATGCCACTAGACGCAACCCCCACGTGTCCCAGCCCTGAAGTGTGAGAATGTAATTGGTGCCCCTGGATTGGCCTGGTGCTTTGGCGTCTTCACTGCTGACGGGGAAGGGTCAAGGATGGCGAAACGTGTTGCCCAGGTTCTGGAGAAGGTCAGCATGAGGGCGTCGTCAGGCTACCAGGGTCACCTGTGGACCCTTCAGGGCGGAAAAGGGCCAGGTGGGAAGGTGCCTGGGGCACTGGCGGTTAAGGGCCCTGAAACAACTACAGGACGCAGAAGACAAGGTGCCGTTTGGGTCGGGTTTCCCCACAAGAGCCTTGCTGCAGTCGGCTGGTTTCAGAGTTTGGTCTCTGCCAAAGCGGAGCACACCTCGGAGTGAAAATGGAAACGGAAAAACCCCTCTTGGCCTCTGCTGATGGATCTCAGTTGGGGGTTTTGCAATAGGTGACAACCACCCTGAGAACAGCCCAGGACGGCCGCCTGCAGTGCTGCCTTGTGAGAGCAGGTGTTTCAGGGCCCTGAACTTGGAACCGTTGCGATACCTGCCAGGTGTTTTCCGAATCAGAAAATGGGAAAAATAAAAACTTAAAAAAAGACAAAACGACTGAGAAGGTAAAAGTATTTTGGCTGACAGACTGTAAAAAAGAACTTCCGACGGTATTTTGAATGGGACTCGGTACATGTCCTTCTAAGTAATTTCCGTGCTTGGGCATTGAACGATGAATGAGAAAAACAGCCGGAGAAGGTCCCCAGGTTGTCAGAATGGGCACTACACTCAGGGCCTGTGGCCGAACCGTCTTCCATATACTGAGAGCAGTGTCAAATGCACTTTTTTCCCTCTTCAGTAAATAATTATCGGGCAGACGTTTTTCAAAATATTAGTGTGCGTGTGCAAGAACACGTGAGCTGGCTGGTTCACGCCTGTGTCCAGGCGTGGCCCCTGCAAGGACTCGGGGCTTCCACTGGGGAGCTGGGTGCCCTGCACCTTTGCTTTTCTTCTCGAGTCCGAGAAGAAGGAAACCAGTTAAGGTGTCTCGTGCTGCAGACACTGACAGTCCTGGACGAAAGGAAAGCGGAAATTAAGTGAAAACGTGAGTAACATCACACTCCACAAAGTTCATTTAGTTATGTCCCCTTCCACAAATGTCGGTTCATAGTCTCTAAATTTGGTGAACGTCCTGGGGCCTGTTTGGAGGGGTGTGAGCACCGGCAGAAGTTTTCTTTTATGTATCTGGTGTAATTACAGGTGCGTGCGGAGTAGCTACACTCGTGTGCCCGTGGATTGGGAGGGCAACTGGAGTGGATAGTGGTGTTCAATCAGGTAGCAAGGAGGCGACCTTTGAGCCAGGCTGCGACAGGTAAGAAAGACCCCGCATGGGAACACCTAGAGCAGAGGAGCTGGCTGGTACGGGGCCCTGAGGGCAGGAGTGAACTTGACATCTGAAAGCGCCAGAAAAGGAAAGCGCTTTCCCCTGTGGTCACTGAACCTGAGAAGGACGGAGCAGCAGCCGCACACACCTGGACTTTTGGGAGCAAACAGTGTGGCTGAGATCTTAAACTCAGGTTCATGTTTCGTTACCTGGAGTGGAGGTGCTAAGCGGTCCACCTCTGAGCCAGGCTTTGCCTGAGAGTTTTTTGTCTAAAAGCTGCCTTTTTGATTAAAACAGAGAAGAGACTTGGGAAAGAAAATACTGGTTTACTCCCGAAACAGAGAGGCGAGAACTCTGACAACATGCAGGAGCAAAGTGGAACAGAAAATCTCCCTCTCTCTTCCTCTCTCCATCTTTCTCGGAATGTCCAACTCGAAGAGAATGCTGTGAAAAATAGACGTGGCCGAGCATGGACTGAGCCTCCTCCACACATTCGGCTGTACCTTGGTTTTCATCGAATTTATTGGGCGACACTTCTTACATAAACTTTAGGGGAACAGTTCTATAACAAGGGTCTGGATATTGTGCTGTGCGTTCAGCCCCCCAGGTCAAGCCTCCTTCCATCCCCATTTCTCTCCCATTCACTCTGTCCTGCCTCCCCCACCCCCTTTTCTCCCTCTGGCCATTGCCACACTGTTGTCTGCGTCTATCAGAATTTTTTTTTTGTTAATCCCCTCATCTTTTTCACCGGGCTCCCAGCCCCCCCCGCCCACCCCCACTTCTGACAGCTGTCAGTCCGTTCTCTGTATCTATGATTCTGTTTCTGTTTTCTTTATTAGTTTATTTTGTTCATTAGGTTCCACATATAACACCTTTACGTTTTATGTGCCCCCGAACCTCTCCAGACCGTGACATACTTGTGATTGATTAATTGTTGCTTATCATTAGTATCTCGCGGCCCCGAGGAACTGGT
>PVJI01030264.1:0-14394 GCA_004026765.1 Micronycteris hirsuta | reverse complement strand
AGTTGTCCCATTTCCCCCCCTATATTCCTCTCTGCCCTGCACACCCCCTCCCACCCACATTCCCACCCCCTTTAGTTCATGTCCATGGGTCATACAGATAAGTTCTTTGGCTTCTACATTTCCTATACTATTCTTAACCTACCCCTGTCTGTTTTCTACCTACCATTTATGCTACTTATTCTCTGTACCTTTTCCCCTCCCTCCCCCTCCCACTCCCCTGCTGATAACTCTCCATATGATCTTCATTTCTGTGATTCTGTTACTGTTCTAGTTGTTTACTTTGTTTTTGTTTTTTTTTTAGGTGTGGTTGTTAATAACTGTAAGTTTGTTGTCATTTTACCGTTCATATTTTTTTATCTTCTTTTTCTTAGATAAATCCCTTTGACATTTCATCTAATAAGGGCTTGGTGATGATGAACTCCTTGAACTTGACCTTATCTGAGAAGTGCTTTATCTGCCCTTCCATTCTAAATGAAAGTTTTGCTGGATAGAGTAATCTCGGATGTAGGTCCTTGCCTTTCATTACTTTGAATACTTTTTTCCAGTCCCTTCTTGCCTGTAAGATCTCTTTTGAGAACTCAGCTGACAGTCTTATGGGAGCTCCTTTGTAGGTAACTGTCTCCTTTTCTCTTGCTGATTCTAAGATTCTCTCCTTATCTTTAATGTTGGCTAATGTAATTCTGATGTGTCTTGGTGTGTTCCTCCTTGGGTCCAACTTCTCTGGGACTCTCTGAGCGTCCTGGACTTCCTGAAAGTCTATTTCCTTTGCCAGATTGGGGAAGTCCTCTTTCATTATTTGTTCAAATAAGTTTTCAATTTGTTGCTCTTCCTCTTCTCCTCTGGTACCCCTATGATTTGGATGTTGGAACGTTTAAAGACATCATGGGAGGTTCCTAAGCCTCTCCTCATTTTTTTGAATTCTTGTTTCTTCATTCTTTTCTGGTTGAATGTTTTTTTCTTCCTTCTGGTCCACACTGTTGATTTGAGTCCCAGTTTCCTTCCCATCACTTTTGTTCCCTATACACTTTCCTTTATTTCACTTAGCATAGCCTTCACTTTTTCCTCTATTTTGTGACCATATTCAAACAATTCTGTGAGCATCCTGATTACCAGTGTTTTGAACTGTGCATCTGATAGGTTGGCTATCTCTTCATCACTTAGGTTTTTTGTGTGTGTGTGTGGAGCTTTGATCTGTTCTTTCATTTGGCTATATTATTTTTTGTCTTGGTGTATCTGTTATGTAGTAAGGGGTGCAGCCTTAGGTGTTCACCAGGGCGGGGTAACCCATGTCGATGTGCTGTGACACTGTCTGTGGGGGAGGAGTCTGAGAGGGAACAGTGCCACTTGCTTTGCTCTCTGATGGTTTTTAGTCACTTGCGCCGCTACCCACAAGCAAATTGGGCCCTTCTGGTGCTGATTCCTGGGTGGGTGGGCTTGTGTATGTTCTAGGACCCTGTGGGTCTCTCCAAGGGACTCTCCTGTGAGGCTGAAAGTTTCTCCCACTTCGGCCTCAACCCTCACAGGTGTTTTCAATCACAGGTGTGAGGCTTTGTTTCCCCGTACTGGATTCCTGGGTTGTGGGTCTGTCTCGCTCCCCGGTTTCTCTTCCTGGTTTATCTGCATGCAAATGTGGGACCACAAGGTCTGCCAGCTGCTGCCTTGCCTGCCCTTGTCCTCCAGCAGCAGCCTTGTTGTGAGTCCTCTCCTCCTGGCTGCCCATCTCCACCCATTCTACCGGGTCTGGATGAATGTTTCTTCTTTAACTCCCTGGTTGTCGGACTTCTATACAGTTCCATTTTCTGTCAGTTCTGGTTATTTTTTGTTTTTAAATTGTTGTTGTCCTCCTCACGGTTGTGCGAAGAGGCACAGTGTGTCTACCTATGCCTCCATCTTGCCAGGAAGTCCCCCTTTCAGTTTTTATGTTTATTTGTAACTTAGCTAAATGTACTTTTATTAGAAATGAAATATTTCCATTAAAGTATATATAATATAATTACACAAATTAAGTAGTAGACTTCCTTACATAGCTCCACAGAGGGGATTGAAATGATTATAATATTGTTTGCATCATTCCCAATAGTTTTTTTAAAAGATTTTATTTATTTATTTTTAGAGAGAGGGGAAGGGAAGGAGAAAGAGAGGGAGAAAAACATCATTGTGTGGTTGCCTCTCATGTGCCCCCTACTGGGGACCTGGCCTGCAACCCAGGCATGTGCCCTTACTGGGAATTGAACCGCCGACTCTTTGGTTTGCAGGCCCGTACTCAATCCATTGAGCTACACCAGCCAGGGCCCGATAGTTTTTAAAATTAAAAAAAGTATGTTAATTGATTTTAGAGCGAGATGAAGGGTGGGGGAGAGAGAGAAACATTGATGTGAGAGTAACATTGATTGGATGCCTCTCATATGCATCCTGACCAAAGATTGAACCCCCAACCTAGGTATGTGCCCTGACTGGGGATCCAACCCCCAATCTTTTGGTGTATGGGATGACACTCAATCTGAGTCATACTGGCAAGGGCTCCAAATAGCAAATTTTAAAAGAGGAAGGAGGGGAAATAGCTGGAGTGGAGGGGGAGTGGGAGGGAAATGCAGACAACTATACTTGAGCAACAATACAATAAGTAAATAAATAAATATCAAATGTAAAAAAAAATGGTTTCTAAATGAAAAATACAAACTAAAAACCTAAGTATGTGTTTAAACAGAGTCAGGAATATTCAGCCACTATAGAAAACAGTATGAACTTTCCTCAAAAAACTAGAAATGGAACTGCCTTTTGACCTGGCAATTCCGCTGCTGGGATTATACCCTAAGAACCCTGAAACACTAATTCAGAAGAACCTATGCACCCCAGTGTTCATAGCAGCAGAATTTACAATAGCCAAGTGCTGGAAGCAACCTAAGTGCCCATCAGTAAGTAAGTGGATCAAAAAACTGTGGTACATCTACACAACAGAATACTACACAGCAGAAAGAAAGAAGGAGCTCCTACCCTTGGCAACAGCATGGATGGAACTAGAAAGCATTATGCCAAGTGAAATAAGCCAGGCAGTGAAAGACAAATACCATATGATCTCACCTATAAGTGGAAGCTAATCAACAAAACAAACAAGCAAGCAAAATATAACCAGAGACTTTGAAATAAAGAACAAACTGACAGTAACCAGAGGGGCAGGGGGAGAGGGATAATAGGGGAAAGTAGGGGAAGGTCCATCAAGGAACATGTATAAAGGATACATGGACAAAGTCAAAGGGTGTAGGATTGAGGGTAGGAGGCTGGGATGGGTGGGGCGGGGCAGAGTGGTGGGGGGAAAAGGGAGACAACTGTATTTGAACAACAATAAAAAATAAAATAAGAAAGATATTAAATTTAAAAATACTGGCTGAAATACACACATAATCTCTTTTTAGGACAGGGCATGACAAATCTAGCTTGAAAAGTTAAGCTTTTACATTCTGAATTTGTATAAAAGTTTAAAAGTGTATGTGTGCAATTTTAAGGTACAGAAGCAGTGGACAGATATAAATACTGGGATTCTTTGATCATTTTTTTCTTGGAAATATTTGGGAGCTCATTGTGTAAAGATCATGTTAAGTTATACCACATACATACAGTACAGTTGTGATGCATCAGTAGGTGTAGACTCAATTATTTTTCTTCATATTATATGAGATTCCACTGCAGATATGAAGAAATTTGATGTTTTGATGGCTGAAATTTTGAAAGTATCACTAGAAATGAAAGATTTTACCCAGATAAAGAAGAGAATTGAGATTTTTCCTCATATTTGGTCCTTTCAGCCTAATTCCCTCTCAGTACTATTGTGCATTAAGTTAAACTTTATTCTAGTAATATTTTTGTTTGACTAGAATGCTCTCACCTTATTAAGAGTATTTATCAAATGTGGTATTTATGAATTTTACAAAATGAAATATTGACTGTTTTTTACGGAAAGCTGCTGGAATTTCTTGTTCCAGCAGTTTTCTATTCAGAGAAGTGGCCATGACGTCTGCATTTCATTCCCTTGTCCTGGAATCAGCTCAGCATTGGTACTTTTATCTCCTGGGACATCTTCCAAGGTTTCCTGAACAATCTGTACAACCATGCAAAGAATATTGTGGCTTTTCAAATAGATTGCTCCTGCCACTTCCCTTATTGGCGGAATTGTTAATCACATTGCTTCCACACTGATGATTTCATAGTAAACTGTCATGTTACGAAGGCTAGGTTTTAGGTCAAACCCTAAGAAACCTTCAAGAAAAAGAAATCTTTTCCTCCAGTACTGCACTCAAACTTTGAGAAAACATTCATTCTTCAGTCTTTGCTGTGCTACTGGCAGATTGTCACACTGTTAAATTTCGAAAAATGACAATAGAAGAAGTAACTATGAATTTGTGAGACTAGAGTCCTACATATCTAAATATATTAATATTTGAATTCATTCAGTGAGGTTTTAAGAGAAAATAAAAGGATCTTTCTACTTTTCTTCAATATTGTCATATACTAAATGTTTCTTAAATATTAATTCCATCTTTTTTGTATGTTCTCCTAGTTACTAGTTACCCATTTCTAGGAGGTAACTAAGCTGTGTTACCAGAGTTCAGAACTTTTTTTTCTGTATGGACAGCAGAAGATGTTCTATGATGTTTGTTTAACAAATTAGTTACATATCTATGTTTTTACTTAGTGTATTCTGGGAAATAAAATGACTTTTTGTAATTTCTGATTGTCCGCTGTTCCCTACAGAATATAGAATGTCCAGTTTATTTGTTAAGACTACATGGGATATCATCTCACATGGGTCAGAATGGCTATCAGTAAATCAACAATTATTGACAAGGATGTGGAGAAAGGGAAACCCTTTTGCACTGTTAGTGGGAATGCAGATTGGTGTAGCCACTGTGGAAAGCAGTATGGAGATACCTGAAAAAATTAAAAATGGATCTGCCTTTTGACCCAGCAATCCCACTTCTGGGAGTATATCTGAAAAAACCTGAAACACTAATTCAAAAGAACATAGGCACCTCTATACTAATTGCAGCATTATTTATAATTGCCAAAACGTGGAAGCAGCCCAAGTGTCTGTCAGTAGGTGAGTGGATAAAACAACTGTGGGACAGTTACACAATGGAATACTACTTGGCCATAAACAGGGAAATTTTACCCTTTGCCACAGCATGAACTGACCTGGAGAACATGATGCTAAGCATAATAAACCAGTCAGAGAAAGACGAGCACCAATAGGATTTCACTCATATGTGGAATCTAATGACCATACTGAGCTAACAAGCAAAATAGAGACAGACTTATAGATAGAGAGCAGGATGACAGCTATGGGGGTAGGGCATGTGGTTTAGGGGGTGGAGGGATTGAGCAAAAAGAAAAAGGATTCATGGACAACAGTGTGGTGATTGAGGGGGAGGGTGGTATAAGGAGGATAAATGGTAATGGAAAATATACAATAAAAATATATACAAAAAAGAGTTGATGTACATTAATAATTAGTGAAATTTGAATATGGACTATGGATTAGCAACAACATTAATGTTAAATTTCTTAATATTAGTCATTGTATTGCAGCTATGTAAGAGATTTTTTTTTTTCTCGAGATACACACAGATATTAGAGGGGTAATGAGGTACAGTGTCTATGGTTTACTCTCAAACAGTTCTGGAAAATTTATATACATATGTATATATAATGTGTGTATATATATGTGTTTGTGTATATATGGAGAATGAGTGATCAGGAAAATGTGGCAAAAAGTTAACAATCGATGAATCTGGGTGAAGGCTTTAAGAGTACTTTGTATACTTCTTGCAACATTTCTGGAAGTTTGAAGTTATTTCAGAATAAAGATATAAAATGTACTTTCAAATTAAGACTTAAGCAAAAACAAATGTGTGTTTCTGGCCACCAAAGAGCCACACTCCCTTCTCTAATTCATGTCTTTTATTTTCCTATTACAGAATAATGAATACGCATATCTATGACTTTTTAGGACATCTGAAAGCTAGGAGGGGTGAGAGACTTTCACTGTGGTTGTGGAAACTGCTGACAATAGCTGCGGAAATGGATTCCCTGAGTGCTTCCTTCCTGCCAGGACTGAAAACAAGCATCCCTGGAGAGCTGCCTCTTCAACTCTGCACTGGGAAAAGGTAGGGGTTTTTATTTATTTCTAGTTTCTTCTATTAAGAAATCAATTATGGGAATTTTGTGGTCATCAAATTCATTCATACATCATTTTAAGTTTAAGGAATAAGTAAGTGAAACACCTTAAACATACTATACTCTTCTGAGAACTCAAAAATCTTGATTTTTTCTAATAAAATATGAAAGCTTTGCATTTAAATTAGGGTCTTGTGTTTAATGATATCAAACACTTTAAGTCAGTTATGTTACCAGACTAAATGGGTCTGTTTGCTCATGTGCATCAAAGCCCAGTAAGACATGAACGGGAGCTTGCAGCAAAGTAAGGATTAATTTTGGAAAGTGGCCCATACCTGGAGGCAGGTGAGCTAATGCTCAAAGACCTGGCTCCCTGATGGCTTCCAGGGGATGATTAAATAGAGGAAAAATCATTAATCACCGTGACTGAGGGAGTTAGGGTCATGGTCAGGGTTGTGGTCTCTACCGATTGGTCTGTGCTTTTGGGGAGTCATTAGTTAATCAGTGCATCTGGTCCTGATGCCAGCTATGGCAGCGTTTACCTGGTTTCAATATTTTTCAGCCCGTAGCTGAAATAAACCAAGACCTAGGTGTTAATCTCTAGTTTGAAACTTTTGTCTCTGTGTGCAACGGATCCTAGGCTTTGTTCTTAAGATTATTTGTTGCTGATCAGAACTTCATTGTCCTGAGGGCTTAATGATTAAGGGAGTGGACGTGCAAGGGAGAAGGAGGCAGGTGAGGCAGGGTGCAGTGGGGAATAAAAAATTAAGCATGTATTTTCTAGGATTAAATTAAAATAGCAAGAATCCAAAACAAAGTCACCAGATTTGAAGTTCTAGAGAATGTGCCATTACACTTGTATCAAGAGAAACAGTCACAGCATACATTTAATTAATAAATCATTTTGATTTCTAAAGAAGAGGATCTGAATCATTACCCTCTCATGCTGACCTACCAAGGTTCATAAAATTTCTTTAGCAGGAAATGTATGTGCCCTTTTCACAATAATGTCCTTCTGTTAATACAAGGGTTTATCCTCTAGAAACTTAAAGGTTGGGCCCTGAAGAACTTGTACTTCTAGCCTTTCTTATAATATTGATATTCTTGAGTCCTATGTTTTTTTCAAATTTGATGTTAATACAAAATGATTATAATACATACTTACACATATGTTTATATATATTAACCTATATTTAATCATTACTTTAAATTGATTTCCACACATTCGCATTTGTCACTCACAATGATTTGTGAGGTTAACTATTTTCTCCGTTTACTAAGAAGGAAACTAGGACTTGGAGATGTCAAGAAACTTGTCCAGGATCAGGTAGTTAATAAGTGGCAAAATCAGGACTCAAATATAAGTCTTTGGTTTAGAAATCTCAGTTTCTTTCCGACAGGCCTTCTTTCTTTCTTTTTTTTAAATCATATAACAGGAATGTCCAACCTTTTGGCATCTCTGGGCCACACTAGAAGAAGAGTTGTCTTTGGTCACACATTAGATACATTGTGATGCATAATCACACAAAAAATCTCATAATGTTTTAAGTAAGTTTATAATTTTGTGTTGGGCTGCATTCACAGCCACCCTGGGCCACATGCAGCCCATGGGCCACAGATTGGACACCCCTAATGTGTATAAAGATGAATTTATTGTCAAGCCAAGAGGATAATTTCTAAGGTAGCTTAAACAAAGACTGCAGAATGGGATCAGAGAGACAGCTTCCTGAAAACTTTGGCCAATAAGGCAGTGCCAGAGTTGAGTTGCATGGCTAAAAGAGATGTTAGCTCTGATTAAATAATAAGTTTTGACATGTAATAGATGATAGACAACAGGAAGAGACCCAGAGCTTGTAAGTGTACAGACTGGAAATAAATTACTTGCACCAGTGGGACATCATTAATCCAGGATTTCCTTTGAAGGGCAATCTCCCTTAAGGAAAAAAAAAGGCAAATTTTATTTAAACAATTATTTAAAATAAGCAGTTTTGATTAAGCCAGGTAGTGATTGCTATTTATGGTGGATTTTTATATCTTGTTTAAAATTTGAACTTTGTTGTGTGTATGTGTGCTTTCAGTTTAATAAATGCACATTATATGAGTTGTAAATGTCTTATATTCCTTTAATTAGGTTCTTTTTGATTTCCTGCTTGCTGAACTAGTTAAGGGGACTTGGGCATTGTTCATCTTCACTTTTTTGTAAACACCTCTGCCTCCTGGTGGACTGTTTGAAATTAGTCAGGTTGGCTCATTAGGTGTGTGGTTAAGCACCAGAAGATTAAGAGCTCAAATGCCACACTTAGGGAACTAGTAGGTAGAATTGGAGATGGCTGTAAATCCTGGATTTAAATGTTAACCTATGCTAAGACAAACTGAGCATCCAGCCTGAGTCTTAGGGAACTGGATCCCCACCCATGGAGAGAAGTGGCTTCTGCACTTTAAGGAGCTGTTTTGGTTAGCTCTATTGACTTGAGCTGTGAAGGAGATCCCAGAAGTGCAAGGAAAGAACCTTAGGCCAGGAGTAAGGTGCTTGAAGAAGAATCTCCGATCCTTGGGTGTTGCCAGTAGGAGACAGTGGGCCTCTCTGGAAAGCCAGAAATATTTGAATTCTAGCTGGAAAATTTCTGCTTGAAAAAGCCAACCGTTTGGTCACATTTTTATCACAGGTATAATGAAATAAAACTATGTCATTACTATTATCAACTTAATAGATAATTATTATTAGTTGAAATTATCTGATTTACATATTGCATTTTATCTTTGTAGCTACAACACAGGTGGTTCTAAAAGTTGTTGCTTATTCATAACCTGAGATTAATTACCATAAAAGTACTGGGAATGGAATTCTTATGATAGTGAATGTATTAGTGGTAGGTTTAATTATAAGCATCTTATTTTCAGAAAAGTTGGAGAAATTGAGTGGTGAATAAAAAAACATTGTCAGCCTGTGAAGAAAATTTAATTGAATTTAGGTTATTTTAATCTGGAGATAATCATTTTAAGTGAATTAAGTAATTACCTCCCACCTTAGCTGTAGTAATATTGGAAGAGCATTTCCCAAGTTTTCTATAAAATCCTTTATAGTTGG
Source organism: Micronycteris hirsuta (assembly GCA_004026765.1). Classification (NCBI taxonomy): domain Eukaryota; kingdom Metazoa; phylum Chordata; class Mammalia; order Chiroptera; family Phyllostomidae; genus Micronycteris; species Micronycteris hirsuta. Next base: position 5,135 of record PVJI01030264.1, on the reverse strand, counting down.
GGGCAGCACATTAACACAGGTATTTTCAAGTTGTATACAACCTCATCTTCTCCTCACAACATGCACAGCAAACTACTCTGGAATCAGTGACTGAAGTTTTGGTTTGGTTTATAATTTAAATTTAGGCCATTGGTTTCCTCTAGAATTTAAGGAATTTATTTTAAGATTGCTTTTCCTAATACAATTTTAGGAAAAAATTTGGGGCTTACCTAGAGCTTTCTTAAAATCTGAGAGAGAGAGAAAGAGAGAGAGAGAGAGAGTGAGAGAGACCTTTAGCATGGAAGAGACCTTTAACATGGAGCTGGGCAAGAAAAATTGCCTTTCACTTCTAAGGTTTTCAGCTTCTGACCCTTTAATCACTGGATGCCCTGTGTAATGTTCTCTGGGTTTCCTGGATTCTGACTTCATTCTGGTTTCTTAGTTCTTAACTTCCTTTTGGCCTTTGCTCAGGTTTCTTTCTTGATTCACTAGTTGGCTCTTCTGGTTATTTGTCCTGGTTAGACCCAACCGACTATTCTGACATGAATTTGGAAGCAGAAATGTCAATAGAGTAGTCTACTTGTTTGTAAAAAGACAGTTGTTACTACTTATATACAGTTTTTCCATTTTTATAATAAGTACTTTCTTATCACAAAGATAAATATATGTATATATACACATTGCTAGAAATTTTAGAATATACATTTAATTTCTGAGCAAATAAACTATTTTAAGTCTATATCACATAGAGAAGAGTACCGGGGAATAGAACTGAAAACCAGTTTTCCAGTGCATAAGCACAAATTTTAAACAAAAATAGTATCACATTACTTATTTTTTCATTAAGATCAAATGCCCATTTTCCCATGTCATTATATTTTCCTACATAATTTTTCAATGGCTACAGAGTAATCCACTGTGACTGTATCTCATTAATAAGTTGCTTACTTTGGACAAATTTAGATTTTATTTTTTTTCATTTTAATAATATTGCTTGAACATCTTTGCACATATAGTTTTGGTAGGCCTGTGATATTTCTGTAAGATGTACTCCTAAAACTTAATATTTTTGAGGTATGCATTCAGATACTATGGTATTAATAGTATTTCCAAAGTGTAGCTACTTTAAGAGTGATATTTAAGAGTAAACTTAGGAATTTTGAATTTTTGGGGTGAAAAATCATTCTGTTTTGACAAACTTTGATTATAATCAGAATGAGTAGAAAACTTATTATGTGGTTTCCTTTTCCACTTAACAAGCAAATCATGGTTCAGATTTTTATTGTTTTATGCCTTTTTCTTTGATTTGGTCTTCGTTTACTTTTGGATTTTTGTTTTTTAATGATTCCAAAAAATAAAAATCCTAGAGACAAATCTTTTCCTTTGCCAAAATTTGGTGCAAAATTGATGATATATGAAACAATAGATCATGTGAAATATGATGCCCTTACGTGGAAAATGTTCCACAGTTTGTTTCACTTGATAATTTTTCTGTAAAAAGTTTATGAAATCTTCTCAAGCATATCTAGAGTTGAAACTAAAAGAGCAACCTAAACATGTAGAGTGAATGGATAGACTTGTTCAACCCTTACATAAAGGCAGCAGATAAAATTCAGCTTGTAAAACAAGGTAACAGTTAAAATTATTCCATAGCAAATGTATTGTGCCAGCTCTGTGTGCCAACTCATAAATATTTCCCTCCTCATCTACTTTCCAAAGGATAGTTTTCCAGTTGCAATTAAACTCTAAGCTGTTGCATATTTTGGGGCTTCAGTAATTTTGCATATATACAATTAAATTTTTGAAAACGCTATCTTTGTGACAATTGTAATAAATTCTTCTTACAGAAATACTTCCAAATATTAGGTATCACTATATAGTAGGATATATCCCAAATAAATCTGAAGACCTCCTCATTAATGAAGTGGTAGGTACTCTGCATTATTCCATAGATAAATCCATGGGGGAGAGCTTCTGACAATGGTTATAGTAAGAAACACTAATAATTTCATTGAAACTAAAGATTAACATGATGATCTCAACTTCAAAACAGCAAAAGCTGAAACATTTGATTACAAAGAATTGCAAAACTTTTTAACTTCCTAGGTTTCCTGTGGCAACTAAGTTTTTATGATTGTATTCCTCAAACAACTAGAGGTCCTGTAAAAATGCCCTGTCTTCCTTTGTAGTTCTATTTGATCTTGATTGTTACTTATGTAAAAATATTTATTGTGTATCAAAATGCTTAGTTGTTGAGTTCCAACTCAGTCCTAGGTGCTTATTTAATTTAATTTTCACAACAACTCTATGAGGGACTTAGTTTTATTCCTGTAATACACATAAGAAAATGGAAGACAGGGAAGTTGAGTAACATCACCAATGTCACAAGACTTAGGAAGAGCTGTGGAGCTAGGATTCAGACTTAGTTATGGATAAAATAAGTACTACAAATTAGATTCCTGGGAGTAGGCTGTTGTCTGAAAGAAATGAACTATAAAATAAAGTACTGGTAAATATAATTTTATCTCATTTTTTCCAAATATTTATTTTTGTCTGTAAGGGCACTGTAAGGGAAAGATGGCAAAATGAATCTTAAATATATACCAAACCTGCACTGAGACTACTGTTCTTATATTTTCTATTGGTGTTGATGAAATCTAAATTTGGAAACAAGAATCAGAGCTCTAAAGTTATTGAAAGGTTAAAGATTCTTTCTGGCTATGCCAGAAGTCATTTCAAATAAGGGTTTCATATTCTTTCAATGATGCTTTAATGACTATACCATTCTATCCTTAAAGTTTACTACCACTTGCTTTCCATTAGAAATTAAGGGCCCCTTTAAGATGAAAAACCCATAGGCTCTAAGAAGTTAATAAGTGAAAGAATACTTACTCTTTTGTAATTCACCAACCTGAACCAATATCAAGGATGTCATGAAGAATAAAATATAAATTATCCAACTTTTTACATTTCTTTCCTATCTTCTTCCAAGCACAGCTGTTACCCAGTTTAGAGAATGTTCTCTTTCAGCTCTTCCAAGACACTTAGGTCTCCTGTAGTGTGTATAGTAATAGAAAGTAATTTACCTCTGTTTGAAGCCAGAGTGAAAGCTGGTCAGGCCAGGATGACTCAAGCTACCTGACAGCTATATTTAGAAAGAACCAGAAAAGTAGTCAGTCTCTGTAACAAAGCTCAGGTGAATTCCTGCTGCCGGAACACAGTGCATTATAAATTGTTTTAAGTTTAAATTTCTACTCTTACTCTATTTTCTCCAAACAAACGATATAATTGTCCAAAAGAAGGCTCAAAATGCCAAAAAGAACTGGTGCCAATGGAAAATACAACTAGTGACGAGTAGAAGATTAATCATCAAGGAAATGAGTAGCCTTGGTTTAATGCATATGAGTTTAAGAAGACAGGCAGCCATTTAAACTGCAGCATTTTTGAGCTGCAGCATTTTGCTCTTTCTTAGTAATGTGGAGAAGAAAGAAAACTGAATTTGGAATGCAAAGATCTGAGCTTTAAAAGGGGAGAGTGAAAGGGAGCAAATGTTTTTTGAGGACTTTGGTAAACGATAGGCACTGGGTTGCACTAGGTTAAGGGCTTTCACGTTTTCTCTCATTAAATCCTCACAACACTGGGAATACAAGAGATTAAGAGATTTGTGCTAATTCAGAGCTAGAAAGCAGCAGAAGTAAAATGTAATAATATGTTAATCCAAACCTGCAGTTCATCTTCTTGCCACTTTTATTATTTAAACATGATTATCTTGGTGTTCAGTTATCATGAAGAAGGATACCATCCCGATATTTTTCTCAAATTGTCATCTGAACATCACCTGTATCAGAATCATTTGGAAATCCCTAGTCCCATTTTAGACCTATGGAACCAGAATGTTGGAGAAGGGCCTTAGATGGAGCAATGGTAACAAATCCCATCGCTTGCTTTATCATGCAAATTAAATCTTGAGATCTGCTGCTCTAGAAGAGGGTATTACAGACTGGGAAAACATGAATAGAAAATGATACTGCGCTATTTCACCTTTTGAAGTTATTCAAAACCAACACAGGTTCCTGAGAATGGGAAGCTATTTGAAAATAAACCAGCAGTCCTAGCTCAATAAAGGAAGCCGGAAGGAATGCATGGATAGTCCCTGGCAGATACAGCCAGACAAAAGCAGAACAGGGAATATCTTGCCCAAGGTCAATACTCTTCTTGCATTTATTCTGGAGTCTGGAAGACTATCAAGTGCATGTTATATTTTTCACAATCTGGGATATAGACATACATATTTGGATTTTGTTTTAAAACTAACAGTTTAACAAGGAGAGACAAATCGTGAATGGAGGACTTTTGAGAGCTACAGACTTGGGATTGAATGTTTACTTTGTACATGACCTAACTAAACTTTGGTGGTTTCAGATTTGATATCTTCAAAATGAAATAAAAATAACAGTAACAACTAGTACCTTGTTCTGTTGTCAGGAGGATTAGAGATAAAAGATGTAAAGCACATGGCACATAGCCTGGGACAAAGAAAACAGTTAATGGTTACTATGTCATCATCATTATTAGTGATGTTCATTATATAGCATAAAAAGAGGTGAAGTGTGTTCGATATTAAGAGAATCAGCTCTGGTGTATATGATGGTAAACCAGTGAGTAGAGAGATAGACCCCTCCTTGAGAATTGTCCAGAGGAAGTCAATATAGTCTATAAATAATTCTATCTTTATTTTGTGTCTTGAAACATTACTGAAAATTTTGAAATAGTAACTTAATATTGTTGAAACTTCTTTGATTTTTGTTCTGTGTATTATTTCATAGTTCTGATTCATGTGTAGAACAAAAATCCCCCTATACTACATGGCTACAGTTTTAGCATCTAGCTTTTTATTTTATTTTTTAAAATTATTTTATTGTTGTTCAATTACAGTTGTCCGCATTTACCCTCCCCTCACCCCACCCCAGGCAAACCCACCTCCCTCCCTTGCTTCCCCCCTCCCCCTTGGTTTTGTCCATGTGTCCTTTATAGCAGTTCCTGAATACCCTTGTCCCCCTTCTCCCCTTCCCCCTCCCCTCTGGTTACTGCCAGAATGTTCTAAACTTCAATGTCTCTGGTTCTATTTTGTTTCTCTGGTTGTATTTTGCTTGCTT
>PVJI01030263.1:0-14408 GCA_004026765.1 Micronycteris hirsuta | reverse complement strand
TGCCCCAATGCACGCTGGTGGAGGTGGTCCCACGCACACTGCTCCACTAGTCGGTCCCCTCTCACTGCACTCAGAAGCTGCCCACCACGTGGCCAGCTGACAGAAGAATTAAAATAAAACCGTGTCTGCCCCAGCTAGTGTAGCTCAGTGGATTGGGCGTGGGCTGGGAACCAAAGGGTCCTGGTTTGATTCCCAGTCGGGGCACATGCCTGGGCTGCAGGCCAGGTCCCCGTGAGGGCCATGTGAGAGGCAACCATACATTGCTGCTTCTCTCCCTCTCTATCTCCCTCCCTTCCCCTCTCTCTAAAAATAAATAAAAATAAAATCTTTTAAAAAATAAAAATAAAAATAAAACCATGTCTGTGTCCAGTTTTACTGTGGGGGCCACGGCCTTCCCTCTGGCAAGTTTGGATCTCTGAAGAATAGTCTAACTTAACCAGCTATTGATAAGCCTAGACTCTGTTTTCTTCCCCTCAAACTTTGACTATGGAAAAAGAGCCACCTGGAAGACTTGTGAAAATGGATTCCTGGATGCCACTCCTGGAGATTCTGATATGGGAGGTTGGGGGGCAGGATTTAGGAATGCCCGTTTCTGAAGCTCCCAGGTGCTGTAGCTGCAGCTGGCCCTCCATCCACACTGAGCAACGTGACACTTGAATATGCTGTGGGCTGAGAGCTACCACTTGCTAAGTCCTTGCTGTGTGCCTAGCACTTAGCTGAGCATTTCTTATTGGGATGACTCACTTTACAGCTGAAGGACAGAAAGTTTAAATGAGCTGTCCAATTTTCCAAGGCTAGGAAATGGTGGAAGTTGGTTCAAACCCTTGTCTTTCTGCTCTTCCGTCTGTAACCACCATCACTGATCACAGGTATGGCCTGGCCCCTTCAAACCACCTGGAAACGTGTGCAGCGCCCCCTGGTGGTCTCTCTTCCCCAGCCTCCCCGCTCCAGTACAGCCTGCTGCCAAGATAATATTCTCTTTTATTCTAACTGCAGCAACATATATGCAATGTAAAATGGACCATTTTAACCATTTTTGAGTGTCCAGTTCAGTGGCATGAAGGACGTCCATATTGTTGGGCAATCACCACCATCCAAAAACTGAAACTGCTCTCATTAAACAAGAGCTCCCCTTCCCCCACTCCCCAGACCTTGGAGACCGTTGTTCTACTCTACGTCTTTATGAATTGACGGCTCTGAGTCCCTTATATGAGTGGAATAGCACAATATTTGTCCTTTTGTAACTGGCTTATTTCACTTAGCATACTCTCTTTAAGGCTCACCTCTGTGTGCCATGGGCCATAATTTCCTTGTCTTTTAAGGGTGAATAACGTTTCATTGTATGAATACGCCACATTTTGTGTATCCACTCACCCAGCAATAGACATTTGGGTGTATTTACTAAGGCAGGATAGTGAGAAGCTAAGGAAATTCCTTGACAAGTGGAATAAGGGAAACTGAGACAAAAATAATTAAACAAGGCCAAACAATTTGAGCAATGTACAGCCAGCTAATGAATCACAAGGTTTTATCTTCCCTAACCAAGGACACTTAGGAGCGAATGGTTTCCACATTCCAGATCACCCCGGGACAGAACGACCTCAGGCCTGGTCCCTCTTCAATGGCGTTTTTGATGAAACTAACCAGAAAATAACCCCTGACCCCGCTATACACACACTTTGATGAATCAACATATTGAAGGACACACCTAAAGAGCTCATTAATATTCTGTTAAGACCCTCCCCTGAGACCTCCACTAGGCTGGCCAAAGAAAGATAAAGAGCCTCAAGACAAAGGGTACAAGTTCCTTCTGTCTCCCGGGAGCACGCCCGCACCTTCCCTGTGTCCTGCTTCCTCCCCCATGGTCACTGTCCCCAGCTTTCACAGACATACTCAGTCCACAGCATGCTCTCGCTGGAGAACCTCCACAACTTGTACGTCTGCTTTTTTCCCTCCTAAATTCTAAGGGACCTTATGAGACTTGCAACCAGGGAAGTAGTGAGCATTGGCCACTCAGCGTGGGCTACCCCCTGAACCTGTTTCCAAGGCCCCCTTTTTCTCTGACATTCTCTCTCTTGTTGCTTCTTCTACCCTAAGTCCTTCCTTTGTTTCACTGTCCCCAGCTTTAATAAACATACTCTCAAAATCATCTGAGCTTGTGTTGAGAAGTCTTTCCTGCACAAAGGCGAGAACCCACACACTCCAGGCCAGCCTGAGGCAGACCTGCTCCGGGCCCACACCCCACCCGGTAACGCTGCCGTTGACTCTCGCGACTAAAGCTGCTGATTACGGGTGCACACACATCTCTTCAGGTCTCCGCTTTCTGTGCTTATGGATATAAACCTGAAAATGGAATTATGACCGGATCAAATGGTCATTCTATTTTTAATGCCTGAGAAACTGCCCTACCATTTTCCCCAACAGCTGTACCACTTTACATTTCCACCAGCAATGCACAAGACTTCCAATTTCTCCCCCTTCTCACCAATGCATGTTATTTTCTTGTTGTTGTTTTTTAATAAGACCCATCTCAATGGATGTGAAGTGATACAAGATAACATTCCTAAAGCAAACTCCGATTGGTCATTTGCTTCTTGGGTTCCAGGAAGACAGACAGCACAGGGTACATACATAAGGGATGCACAGAAGCCCCGGACTAACCCCTATATCCCAGAATCTAATGGCAGAGCTCAGGCAGGAAAAGAAAGAACTGCGGTGCAGAGAGGGGAGTCCCTGGGGCCAGGGCAGAGGAGGATGGGGAGCTCAGAGGAGGTACAGGTGCTCCAGCCTCCCTGGGAGGAAAATAAGGCAGGTGAGCATGGCCTGGCTGTAGCAACTGGGGGTCAGAGGGGTGAACATCTTTGGCACAGAGTTGGGGTTAACAAAAGACAACAGTGGAAACTCTCTGGGAGGGGTGTGGTGGGCAGCAAGGAGGGCATTTGGGTTGAAGCGTCAGAAGCAGAAATGGTGGTCAGAGGATCCGATGCTGGATTGGTACGTTGATACTAGTTCATAGGGGCCCTCGAAGCAGTTTGTGCTGCACTTCAAGGGCAGAGGGGAGCCGCCACTGCACGGTTTTGAGCAGGAGTGTGACATGAGACAGTGCAGGCAGTGGTTATGAGCTGGACTGCCTGGGTTCAAGGCCCAGGCCTGCCACCCATTAGATGTGCAACCTAGAAGAAGTTAGCATGCCTCTCTGGGCCTCAGCAGTTCCCATCTGCACTTGGGGATGATAATATTATTAATCTCCTAGCGTTGTTGTGAGGACCCAGTGGGTAAAGCCCTTAAAATCAGCCTTGGCACTGAGTGCTATGTTAGAGTTAGTGTTCACTGATTGAATTTGAGCTCATGAAGAATAACGTTGGCACCACGATGGGAGTCCAGACGGCGTTGTGGGGGCTCTAAACCCAGAGGCCTGAGAGCCATGGAAACAAGCGGCGACAGGGCCTGACCCAGCCGAACGAAGGTGAGACTGGAGGGGATGGGAGTCTCTGGGCTACTGGGGGGGGGGGGTGAAGGCTCTGTCTAAAGTTTGGGGGAGTAGAGGTGTGGAGGGGTGCCCAAGGGAAAGCGAGGCCTTAAGTCTAAGGGACTAGGTGGAGAGACACGCTGGCTGGGTAATTCAGGATCGTGGGCCCGGCCTGGAAAAGGCAATGGGTTCTCAGGGGCCCAAAGGGCTCATGAGGGAGGAGACAGGCATCAAGAAACTATAAATTTGGGGGGCGCACTTAGAACTTAAGGAAGAGGTGTAGGCTGAAGTTTGTGGACCAAAACAGGGGTTCTACGGAAAGTAACTCCCAGGGTGATCTGCTCGTAAATTCCTAACTAGGCAGCTCGTGGGGAAGCCATGCCCCAGGAATGTAACTTTTTAGTAAAAGGTTTATCTTTGCCTGAGCAAGCTCTGGCCGTGGTTCTTACGCTTCTAAGTTAACACACCTTTGAAATAAGCAGCAACAGCCCTCAAGGGAGCACATACTCCTGTTAACTGTCCTGTAATCCAGGCCCCACCTTGCTTTCTCCCACCTCTATGCATGTCCCCTCCATAATTGCAAATGGATAAAAGGAGCTGCAAAGCTGTTATTCTCCAAATCATCCTAGACCTTTCTCCCTGGTGTATGCCATCAATTTGGCTCAAATAAACTCTTATAAAAATCCTTCCCAGGTCTGGACATTTCTTACTTCGACCAGGTGGGGCTTTGAGGAGCGGTCACTCGGGCAGGACAGCAAAAGCGCCCCGGTCCACTGAGATTCCCACAGGAGCAGGAGTTGCAAGTGGGGAGGAGAGGGGAGAAAAGGAGCAGAAGGGAAGGGGAAGGAGGAAAAGGACCCGTAGGAGAGAAGGAGGGAGGAGGGAAAAGAGGGTAAGGACAGTTTCCATCTTGCTAATGAACACTATTGGCTATGGCGTCAGACCTGAGTTTCAGCCCTGCTCTGCCGCTAACTAGTTGTGCGACTAGTAGATTACTGAGTCTCTCTGTGTCTCAGTTCCTTAATCTGTAAGCAGAGAATGACCACGGAACCTACCATACAGGGCAGTTAAGAGAATTAAATGGGTTAGTGTTTGTAAAGCCCCAGTTACAATGCCCAGCACCAGGGCGGTGCCCAAGCAATGAAATTATAATAATTATATAGTATCATTATAATTATGACGAAATCTGGGTTAAAGGGACAGAATCTGGAAGAGGAACTAGAGAAAGAGGTAAGTAGAGTGGAGCTGGTGTTTAAAAGAAAACCAGGAGAGAGGGGTAGAGTGGGAGGCAAGGCGGGGAGATGTTCAGGGAAGCAGGACCACTGGGCAGGTGCCCGGCGGCAGATGGTGGACATCTCTAAAAGGACAGTACTTTGGGATCTGGCAGTGAACACATCTCTAGGAACTTTTGAGAAAGCACTGTGATTTTTACAATAAGGAATAAACGGGAGAGTTGGAAAAGTAAGTCACCTCTGGGGAGGAGTCCAAGGGAGTAGACAAGTCTGAATGCCTGGCTGGGGAATCTGAATTTTATATTTAGATAATTGCACAACCTGGGAGGAACGGAGTGGGAGGCATCCCCGCGCTGGTTCGGGACGCTGTATCGGGCGGGGCAGGGGGAGCAGACGGCTGGGGCGTCTGCGGTGAGTACCATACCCGCCCAGGTTAGCATTAGCAGAATTTGATTGACAGGGGCCTAAAATTCCTGTGTTGAGATTTCAACCACTCAATCACACCACAGATTGAATAATTCGGGTTGACTTTTATTACAGAGAGAGAGAGAACAAGAAGGAGGAGGAGGAGAAGGAGGAGATGGAAGAGAAGGAGAAAAAGAATATTTTGCAAAGCCTCAAAAATCGTATACTTCTGCAAACTGGAGCGGGGAGAACAGAGCAGAGGAGTGGGCAGGGGACTGTTGCAGGAAGGAGCCAGACCCAGGCAGCTGTTGGGACTTTTCAGATGAGAGCCTCCCTGCCGCTTACCAGCAGCTCCCACAAACAAAGCTGGAAGACTCTGGGGACCTATAAATAGTAACTGTTATTTGAGAAGCCACAGAGCCTCGCCTGCTATAACCGCCACTGGAGGGTGCTTGCTGAGCATTTAATCTCAGCAGATGACCTCGCCCAGGCCAGCTGGTGGAGTCTTACCGCGATCCTTCAAATCATCACACGATGACCAGATGACCGTGACAGCCAACCAGGGATGGGTCATGCCCAGCCCAGTTCCCCGGAAATACCCGGGGCCTGTGAGCTGGCCACCTGAGAGGCTAACACAGCAGTCAGGGGTTTGTTAAGAAACGACAAGGTGTTGCTTAATCCCAAAGGAGGAAGCAAAGCTAGGCTTCTGTTTACTTTATTTTTTTAGTGTATTTTTAAAGTGTTTAATTACAGTCGACATTCAGTATTAGTTTGTATCCAGTTCAAATGTGCAACACAGTGGTTGGACGATCACACTTCACAGTGCGGCCCCCCAGTATTCCCAGTACCCACCCGACGCCGTGCACTGTCATTACACTATTGACTGTAGTCCCTGCGCTGTGCTTTACACCCTGTGACTATCTTGTTACTGTCAGTTTGTTCTTATCATCTTTTTTGGCTGTTTGATGGGCCACGTGGTCTCAAGGCATCAGTCCTGAGTCAGACAACTTCAGAAGACCGTGTCCCCCTACCCCCCGCCCCCAGTTCCCAATGTCTTTCCACCTCGAAGTTCGGGAGGGTGGTCAGACTTGGGGGCTGGGGGCAGGGGTGTTGCTCAAGATGCAGTTTGTGGGATTTTTGGCAGGAAGATGACAGTGTTGAATACAATGAAACTCTGTCTGGAGAACAAGCCACTCGGGGCCCGGCTGCTCTGCAGGCTGGCAGGGCATGAGGAACCCTTTGTATGGGATGACAGATCTAAACAGAGCCAGGATTTTATTCTTGCCTGCGAGACCCCCAGAGTCGCTGCATTTCCCGGAAAAGGGCTCATCTCATTAAACTCCAACAAAGTGAGCTCTGGGTTGCTAATATGAGTAGGAAATATCATGTTTTTTCCCAATTATGTTTGGATCTTTGTAGTCTAACTAGATATTTTCTGTTTAATGATTCCTTTGTATCTTTCTGTCACAGGACTACAGGGTAACATATGTGATTTCAGTGAAACGCACCCAGCCCAGAGCCTGGAACACAATAGGCGCTCATGAAATTCTTTCTTCTGTCTGCCCTAAGTGGGCCTGGAAATTTCCAAATCGGATCCAAGTTGTGAGGAAATGTTAACATCAAAGTAGGGGCTGTGGTGTTGAATTCCTCTCTCCAAATGGGACCCCATAAAGCCCTGGTTCTGTAGCAACTTTAAGAGCGTCTGTGATTCGTTTATTTGACTCCTTTAAGCAGGAAAAGCAATAGGATCCTGAGGGAGCCTCACCTGTCAGCAGAGAGTGGCCCTGAAAGGTCACCCAACTTCCGGGCATACTCCTTCCTAAAGCGAGGGTTCAAAGTGAGAGTATTGGTGAAAAAATACAGAGGATAATAAAAAGACACATTCTCCTGTTTCTGATGGTGGTTAGGGGAGATATTTTTCCTGCCCTATTTCTTCCTTTGAAGCTACTTTCTGAGACAGGATGGGAGCTGAGGGAGCAAAATTGGCCCAAGCGAATCATCGTAACTGAGGAAAGAGTTGCTTTAAGCCATAACGCCACACTGACGTACTGGTGGTATCACGTGGTGGAAAATTCCTTCCCAACCATTTGGCAGGGGGGACCTCAGGACTTCGAGGGTTGTACAAGAATCTAAGGGGATTACCATTTGCCCAGCAAACGGAAGGAGGACGCCTGTTCCTAGTCCATCACAGCTACAAGGAGGTGCCCGTGGTGTCTAGGCACCAGGTCCCTGCAGCCCGGCCTCCCTGGAGTGCCTGAGGTCAGCAACCACACCTCCCAATCTCGCTATGTAATTCTCTGTCCCATTGTAAGAACTTTTACCTGGACGGCGGGTCTTGACTTTGAGTCTGTATTGTATTTGAGCCTACTAGGTCACCAGTTCCCAACTGCATTAATTTCCTAAGGCTGCCATAGTAGAGTATTATAAATTGAGTGGCTTAAAACAACAGGGATTTGTCCTCTCACAGTTCTGGAGGACAGAAGTCCACAATCAAGGTGTCAGTGAGGCTGGTCCTTCTGAGGCCCCTGAGGGAGAACCTGTTTCATGCTTCCGTGATGGCTGGCAAGCCTTGGGGTTCCCTGGTTTATTGATGCATCGTTCCAATCTCTATGCCCTACTTGCACCCACAGTCTCTTCCCACGGCCGCCTTCCCTCTGGGTCTGTGTCCGAAGTTCCTTCTTCTCGTGAGGATGCCAGTCATTTTGGGTTAGGGACACATCCTACTTCGGTATGACCTCGCCATAATTTAATTACATCTTCAATGACCCTATTTCCAAATAAGGTTGCGTTTTGAGATACTGAGATTAGGACATCAATACATTTTGATGTATGGGTGTACAATTTGACCCATAACACCAACCAGGGATTTTCATACTATTTCTCTCTCTTAGGCTCCATATTTTGAAATATTTTGTTTACCCAAACAAAGTACATTTAGTGATTACTCATTTCTCTGGGATTTTTAAAACACATCTAAGTCATCCAAATAGGCTTTCCGTTCCAGAAGGAGATGACTTAGAATCACTTTTCCCGGCTTCTCCCCTCTAAATACACCTAAGTGTTCTGGAGAGTACTTAGCAGACAATGACAAAAAGGGCTGTGAAAGCTGGAAGAGAGAAGGCAGACGGCTGGGAGCCTGAAGCCTGGAAGAACCGCAATGTGCTAAGTCCACTGGTTTTCTTCTTGTCTCTCATGTGCCTCCAGACTGGGCACGGGAGAGGCCTGCAACTCAGAGCACCTGGGGGCACAGATAGCACACACCAGGAAAAGCCTTCACTCTGGGCAAGGGGGAGCCCACAGAGACCTGGGGGACAGCTAGGTCCCACTAGACCAAGCCCACACCCCGAGCCGCTGGATGCAGCCTGTGCATGACTGTAATTCATCGGTGCGCAGCGGGCTGTGTCTCCCTGCTCACAGTCGCAAGGTGGTGAAACAGCACCAGATGCTCCGTGGAAGTGCTTCCTCCCTGGAGATGGTACCAGGTAAGACTGAGCAGGAGTCCCCGCAGCACCAGAAGAAAGCAGATAAAAATAGAATTCACAGTGCTCAGAAAACTAAACTGTCATCGATACTAATGCCCACAGAAGTAAACCAGAAACTATGCACACCAGGGTGACTGCCCAGGGCTGCCCGCTGAAAGAGATCTAGGGTCAAGAGTCTCTGAACTTAAGAATCAAAATATCTATGATACGATTTACAAAACAAACAAACAAAAAAACTTTACCCATCACACCAGGAACCAGGAAAACATTAATTTAAAAAACAAACAACAAATGTTAATACTAAGATGAATCAGATATGGAGTTAACTGGTAAGGATTTTAAAGAAATCACAATAAAAACACTTCAGCAATGAATTACAAATTCCCTTGAAACAAATGAAAAGTAGGACATCTCAGAAAAGAAATAGAAGCTATAAAAAGAATCAAATAAAATTACAGCACTCAGAAATACAATAATCAAAATTTAAAAGCTTACTGGATGGGCTCACCAGTGGAGCAGAGATGACAAAGACAGAATCGGTGAACTTGACAACAAGTCAAGACTATACTCAATCTGAACAATGGAGATGAAATAGACCGAAAAGACGTTAACAGGACCCCAGGCATCTGTGGGACAACAAGGTCCATCACTCACATCATTGAAGTCCCAGGAGAAAAGAAAGGACGTGGGACTGAAAAAACTATTCGCAGAAATAAAAACTTCCCCAATTCAACGTAAGACATAAACTTGCAGGTACAAGAAGCTTAGCAAATGTCAAATAGGATAAACCAAATCAAATTCACACCAAAACACACCGTAATGGGACTTCTGAAAACCAAAGACAAAGGAAGAAAAATCTTAGAAACAGCAGCAGAGAAACAACATGTCTCCTCCAAAGGAACTCCGATTTGAACCAGAGCAGGCTTTTCATCAGAAACCGCGGAGTCCGGAAGGAAGAGGCACAGTCTTCAAACGCTGAGAGAAAGACCTGGCAACCACAAATCCTACATATGGGGAAACTGTTTTTTGAGATGCAGGAGAGATAAAGACAAAGAGGAACTAAAAAAATTCTGAGGCAAGGAGGAACTAAAAAAAATTGGTTTCTAGCAAACCTATTTTTAAAGAATGTCTAGTGGAAGCACTTAAAACAGAAAAAATAGTAATAGAAGGCTGGAACTTTCAGAAAGAAAATAAGAACAACAGACTACGCAGTAAACAAACTCTAACATACCAATAATTAGTTTCAACATAAGTGGTCTAAATACACCAATAAGAAGACAGAGAGGGGCAGAGTGGATTGAAAAAATGACCTAATTCTATGTGGTCACTTCAAACATAATAACATAGGAAAGTTGAAAGTAAAACGATATCCCCAGCTGGTGTGCCTCAGTGGGTTGAGCGCCAGCCTGTGAACCAAAAGGTCTCTGGTTCGATTCCTAGTTGGGACATATGCCCAGGTTGTGGGCCAAGTCCCCAGTTCTCTCACATTGATGTTTCTGTCCCTCTCTTTCTCCCTGCCTTCTCCTCTCTCTAAAAGTAAATAAATAAAACCTTTTATAAAAAAAGAAAATAAAAAGCTAGAAAAGATATATCAGGGAATCATTAACTTTTGAAAAGGAGAAGTGGCTACATTAATATAAAAATAGACTTCAGAGCAAAGAAAATTACCAGGGACAGATTGATCTTCTATTATTATTACATAAGAGGTAGCAATCCTAAGTGTATATGCACACACCCAAAAAGCAGATCTTCAAGATACATGAAGCAAATACGATAGAGCTGACAGGAGAAATTGAGAAATCCGCTACTATAGTTGGAGTCTTCAGTTCAACACTATCCTCTCAGTAATGGATAGAACTACTAGAAAGAAAACCCACAAAGACACAGAAGAACTAAACAACACCCTCAACCAAAAGGATTTAATTGACTTTATAGAAGTAAATAACAGAGGAATACACATGGTTTTCAAGTGCCTCTAGAACATTCACTGACAGAGATGACATCCTGGGTTATAAACTAACCTTAATAAGTATAAAAGAAGTGAAATCAGACAGAGTATGTTCTTTGATAATAAAAATAAGACCGCCAGCTGATGTCTCAAAACAAACTTTGCAGGCTGGAAGGGATTGTCAAAGAAATATTCAAAGTCATGGAAAGCAGGGACCTGCAGCCAAGATTGCCCTACCCAGCAAAGCTATCATTTAGAATTGAAGGGCAGATAAAGAGCTTCCCAGACAATAAAACTAAAGGAGTTCACCATCACCGAACCATTATTACATGAAATGTTAAAGGGACTTATTTAAGAAAAAGAAGACCAGAGCTATGAACAATAAAATGGCAATAAATACATAACTATCGAAAACTGAATCTAAAGAACAAACTAAGCAAACAAGAAGAACAGAGACAGAATCACGGATACAGAGAGCATTTTGATGGTTGTCAGATGGGAGGGGGTGTGGGGGAATGGGTGAAGAGGTGAGGGGATTAAGAAGTACAAACAGGTAGTTACAGAATAGCCAGGGGGATGTAAAGTGATGTACAGGAAATGGAGAAGCCAAAGAACTTGTACACATGACCCATGGCCATGAACAATGTTGGGGGGGTTGCTGAGGGAGTTGGGGGTGCTGGGTGGAGGGGGAGAAAGGGGGAAATCAGGACAACTGTAATAGCATAATCAATAAAATATAATTAAAAAATAAAAAAATAAAATAAATAAATATATATATATATAATCTTTTAAACCTAAATAAATAAGTAAATAAAACCAAAAATCCGTCGCAGAAACTTAAACTTCACACCTTACCTTATATAAAAATTAACTCAAAATGGATCATGGACCTAAATGTAAAACATAAAAGTATAAAACTTCTTTAAAAAAACAAGAGAAACTCTTTGGGACCCGGGGTCAGGTAAAGAGTTCTTGGGACATGCCACCGAAAGTATAATCCAAAAGAGAAAAAAATGATACATTGTACCTCATGAAAAATTAAAACCTTTTATTCAATGAAAAACTCCGTGAAAAGGTTGAAAAGAGAGAAAAATATTTGCAAACTACATATCTGACAAAGAACTAGTATCTGGGATATATTTTTTTAAACTAAAAAATCAACAGTAAAAAAGCAAACAATCAAATTAGAAAATGGGAAAAAGACACCAACAAACATTTCGCTGAAGAGGATACACAGATAGCAAGTAAGTACATGAAAAGGTGTGCAGCATATTAAGGCATGAGAGAAACGCAAATGAAAATATATCACTATGTGCCCACCAGAATGGCTAAAATGAGAAATAGTGACAAAGCAAATATTATGAGGAGACACATACATCGCTGGTGGGACTGTAAGATGCTACAGTTACTCTGGAAAATAGTTTGGAACTTCCTTTTAAAACTGAAAAATAGGTTTACTAGCAATTATACCCTTGGGTGTTTATCCCAAGAAAGTGAGAATGTATTTTCACTCAGAAACTTACACACAAATTTTGTAGCAGTTTTATTCATACCATCTCCAAACTGGAAACCACCTAGACGCTCCTCAAAGAATGAATGGTTCCACAAGCTTTGGTGTCTTCATGCCATGGAATACTACTTAGCAATAAAAAGGAATGAACTATTGATACACGTAAGAACTTGGGTGAACCACAGGGAAATGATGCTAAATGAAGAAAGTCAATATGAAAAGGTCACATTCTCAGGTTCGGCTCTCAAAGGTACCCAGGCCCCCACAAAGGCCCCACAGCACAGGCCTCTGTCTGCCACTGTGAGGACAGAGGAAGTGGTGTGGCCTGGGGGCTGCCGTCTGCAGAGGGCTGGGTCCTCCTGTGCTATTTGTACAAATTGACCCGAGGCAGGATCTGTCCAAAAAAAAAAAAAACCAGAGAGAGAAGAAGGCCATCAAGTAGAACTCCTGGTCCACCTATTGAACACGCTGATTGGAACAATTCTAATCAAAGTAAAAAACTTGACAATTTAGGGGAGTCTTACTGTTTTGAATTTTTCAGAGTCTTAGATCTTAGAGATCTAATATACTACTTAGTGGTTTTCTAAATGAGAGAGTTTTTTCCACACATCGGCATCGCCTAGTCATTTGACAGAAAGGCAAATTCTCGTTTCTCACCCCAGACCTGCTGAATCAGAAACTGGACGTTGGGGCCCAGCCATCCTGGTTCTAGAAAGCTCCCCAGGGGGTGCTGATGCATACTCAGGTTTGAAAGCCACCACCCTCCTGGTACTGCATGGATGCCAGTGGCGGTGAGGACACATTTTGTGGTTTAATCGCCTTTCCCAGTGGAGACCCTCTGGCAAAACGGCAGTCGGGACCACCTCACCGAGTCACGGTCCCCTTTTCCAAGCTCCCTGTGACTCCCACCCACACATTCTCCATATTAATATAAGCCTTCAGTGGAGGAAAATGATAAAAAAATCTTTCAAAACCCACCATCCTAGGTCGCTGAAGACCACAAGCTACAGACATAATTCCCCGTAAAAGCCATACCGTCCCGGGAATGCGTGTGCCCATTAGGCCTGGCGTAATGAGCTCTCTAACTCGGCGAAAGGTGACAACTTCCAGGGCTGCCCGAAGCCTTTATTCTCTGCCCAGACGTGGTGCTATGAGAAGTGAAATTACACATAAATGCTCTACAAAGGAGGCCCCAGATGTAAGTTGCACTAAGTATAAATAATAACATTAATAACATCTCCCTCCTCTCGCTTTTATCTCCGGCCCTGGAAGGATCAAAGCCGGCAGATAGTTGCAACTTCAAAGGCCTCTCCCACCCCAGGTCTGGATCGGCTGCTCTCCCCGCCCTCTCTTCACCTCCGTTCCCCCCTTTCCCAACCAGTAGAGGCAGCAAACCATCTTGGGTGGTTGTTGGAACCTTTCTGCCTACGATGCCTCTTTTATAAAATTAATGGCACTAAAAAGGAGTGTTCTCTGCTGAAGCCACTGTTGGTTTAAGGGCAGGTCACCTGCTTCAGGGCTCAGCGCAGGTAACTGTGGTGGGAGGTGGCCCTGAGGCACTAGAGCGTGAGACACACTGGCGGCCCAGCCCTTTCAGACCCGAACTTAGCAACTGAGCAGGGCTAAGTGGGGGAGGGGCGGGAGGGGAAGAGGGCCCAGTGCCCATATCCAGGCTGGGGGCATTGATCCCCTGAAGGCCAGGTTACCTGGGGAACCAACCTCTCACCTTCAGAGGAACAGGGCTGGGGCAGCAGAGGCCTGCGGAGGTGATGTCCACCCTCCAAAACCCCCAGCAGCTCACTGTTGACCTGGAAGCTGGACCTTTCTAATAACCCCCGGAAGATGTGCTTTTCTTCAAACCTCACATAGTGCAGGAAGGTCTAAGCAAGTTCTGAATAGCAGCCCCACACTTTTGAGAGGCTATAAATGGAGAGAGGGATTTTCTAATATCTATCACAAATCTGCTGCTCTAAGCAATGAGGACTTTTAACAGGGAGGGCAGGGATAAAGGCAGACAATGTTGAATTTTACCTGAGCCCTGTGCTCCTGGAAAACAGTGGTGATTACTAAATCCCCTCACCCCTTTGTGTTCTGGAAAGGACTTACTGCAAAGAACCACCCTTCCCCCATAGGGCTTAGATAGGACTCCTGGGTGCCCCTTCCCCACCCCCCCAGACAGAGCCAGACACAGACCCTCCAAGTTCCCATTTTTGCCTCATAAATGATAGGTGAACTGCTTGCCTCCGCTGATCAATTGGAACACAATGCATGTTAACCAAACTTGGTTAAGATTATTTCCTTCCCTCTGGTCCCTGAACTTGGCCCAGGATCACCCGGAGCCAACACACAGTCCCTCCTCAAC
>PVJI01030262.1:0-14385 GCA_004026765.1 Micronycteris hirsuta | reverse complement strand
TGAGGTAAGCAAGCAAAATACAACCAGAGAAACAAAATAGAACCAGAGACATTGAAGTTTAGAACATTCTGGCAGTAACCAGAGGGGAGGGGGAAGGGGAGAAGGGGGACAAGGGTATTCAGGAACTGCTATAAAGGACACATGGACAAAACCAAGGGGGAGGGTGGAAGCAAGGGAGGGAGGTGGGTTTGCCTGGGGTTGGGAGTGGGGAGTAAATGCAGACAACTGTAAGTGAACAACAATAAAATAATTTAAAAAAAAAAAAAGAGTTGCTAGACAGCTACTGCTCAGTCAAAGATGAAGCCCCATGAAGAGGGGTCCCCATCACGGAGCCGGGTATTTAGGGACAAGTGTGTGCCGGAGGCCTTGAAGTTGGAGGAAGTGTGACTGTGGGGATGGAGGGGAATTCAGAAAGGGAGGTTGGAACCACCTTATTTCCTTCCTCTTCATCCACGGAATCCCTCCCGATCTTTCACCGATTGGAAAGAAAAGCCAGAGAAACGACTGGAATTGCAATTTGTAATGAAAAGAGACTTCGACTCTAACACTCTCCCACTTAGCAAATCAGAGATAGAGGGGGCCAACGCGGAACCCACTGGCATCCACAGGCACCCTTGCCTTGCCCACGGCGGCCCTCCTCCTTCCCTCTGCCCTGCCTTTGGGAGTGATGCTCAATCTAGCTCTCTCTCCCTCCCTCCTTTGCCAGCACCCGGCCCAGGGCAAAGAGGGGCTGGGAGCAGCTCTGGGGGTGGGGGGGTCCAGCCCTGTCCCCCACACCTGGACCTAGAATGTGGGAGAACTGTCTGCAGTGGAACTAAGTGAAATCTTTCCCCACTAGAGGCAGTGAAGGCGAAATCCCGGAGTACCTTTATAAAGGCCTAAGGGAGGTGCTTTCCCCCCACACCCTGCCCCCCTACTCAAACCTCTGGTTCCACCCTTAAACTCCTCCTGCAGAGGGTATCCCGCAGGGCCCCCTCCCACTCACTTCCTACCTTGTGTCTCAGCCACAAAGACCTCGGCCTTCCAGTGCCCCCACCTCCCCCTTCCTTGGGTGGGGGGGGGCTCTCCCTCTCTCCCCTCCAAGTTGTGATTAGCATTTCTCTCTCTCCCACTGCCATCTCTGAACTATTTACAGAAACCAACAGGAGAAAGAGAGACAACATAAAAATAGTTTCAGGATGGGGTGGGGGTGGGAGCACCACAGGCTCTTGGAATTTTCTTCCTCTCCTTTTCAAAAGGGAATCGTTTATCTTTTCCAAAGCACTCCCCCACAGTTCATAGACCACTCACCTGGGAGCCTCTCGGGAACAGGGACCAAGGCCCCGCATGCCTCAGTTCCCAGGGCAGAGCCTGTCACCAGCCCCCAAAAGGGGGGTTCAGGGAGAGCGCACCGGGGGGTTGAGAGCCCGTGCTCTGCTCCGCCCCCTTCCCACCCGCTCCTGGGCCTCCTTCCAGCCTTCCGAACGCGCGAGCCAGGCAACGACACAAAACTTCGGCTTTTCTCTGCTTAACATGTTTCATAATTGGGGAAAAAGTCAGCAGAACACTACAAACACAGCAGGAACCAAAAACATTGGCTGAAATCATGCCTTCCCCATTTTGGTCACTAACAGCACGCCTCAGGGACACGGGAGCAGGGGGTGGGTCTTCCCCGCAGAGTCTCCCCCATTGGCCTCCTTTCTCCGCTCACACCTCCCCCCTGCCCCCTCCCCACTTTGTTTAGGAAGGGATCCAATCAGGGAAGACAGAAAAAATACTCATTCAAACTCTTATTTTTTCAGAGAGCAAAACCATTCAGAAATTATGTCCACACACAACCGTCTGGAGGTGGTGGCGTCCACTCTGAGAAACGGGGCCTCCCTGGGCAGCAGGAGGCGGCTAGGGGACACTTGAGAGCCCATCAAGAAACCACACAGATCCAAGGGGCCCTGGATTTTCGTCTCCGTAAAATGGAGCCACCACGGCCCCCCCGTGTGGGTGGCTGCAGAATGGATCTTCTGTATGAACATGCCCAGTACACAGCCTGGCTCACAGTCCAGGCTCCCAAAAGACCCCAGCTGTCACACGGGAGGCGCTGAGGGGCTGGTCTTTTCTGGGCTTCCTGCCAGCTCGGTTTTCAGGGTGCTTAGTGACTCGAGTGGGCATCGGGAAAGACTGAGCTCACTCCACGCCTCACAGGGTGAGGGCCTGATCTGCCTAGTGAGACTTTCTTTATTTCATGTATTGACCCATCCGGAAAAGGGTTACAAAATATACACCAGTGAAATCACACGGGGACCTACAATGAACAAACCATGGTGACTGGAAAGAATGGACCTAAATGAAATCAAAACTTCCAGAAAATGACACTTGTGGAACCCCTGGGCATTGCCCCGGGGTGGGGTGCTTCAAAGGGTGAGAGGATTCCTGGGGATGGGGGGGCAGGTGTGAAGTTAAGGTGGTCCCAAAAACCTCGTTCCAGGAAGCTGGTACCCAGGTGATTACGGAGAATCTTTCTTGCATCACCCTCTCCTTCCAAATGAAGTGACAAAACAATGTCCCACCCTGGCCGGATCCCTCATTTGGTGAGAGCATCACGCTGATCCATCAAGGTCGAGGGTTTGATCCCCAGTCAGGACACGTACAAGGATCAACCAATGAACACATAAATACGTGGAACAACAAATCAACATTTCTCTCTCTCTCTCTCTCAAATCAATAAATTTTTTAAATGTTAAAAACAAATTGTTAAAATAACGACTTATGCCCAGCGGTTCATTAATTGCAGGGCTGCAGACGCAAAGGAATAAAGTGGCCTTAAGAAGCCCTTATGGGCCTGGCTGGTGTAGCTCAGTGGATTGAGCGCAGGCTGGGAACCAGAGGATATCCTGGTTCGATTCCCAGTCGGGGCACATGCCTGGGTTGCGGGCCAGGTCCCTAGTGAGGGCCATGTGAGAGGCAACCATACATTGCTCTTTCTCTAAAATTAAAAAAAAAAAAAGAAGCCCTTATGGTAGAAACAACCAGTGTCCAGCAACAGATGAATGGATAAGCAAAACACACAGAGAAGCCAGACACAGAAGGTCCCATATCACCAACAGGTCAGTAGGGTAGGCCGCACAGCCTGAAAGGAGAAAAGTCCACTCCATGGGGAATTTTCACAGAAGCTCAGGCAAGTGGAGCCAGGCTCTCCAGCCCGGTCCAGAGAGAGGAGCTATCAGGAAACCAAAACATCTGCGAAAAACAGCATTACAAGACCCTCTGACCCAAAGGAAAATCTCAAATAGCGTTTGCCCTAAACCTCCAGGAGCGGGAAAGGAAGTGGGTCCCATCTGCTACCCACAGCCACAAGAAGGCGGCAAGCCAGGGAGACGGTCCCCAGTGACCCTGAACACGTTACTGCACTTCTCTGAGCCCTTCCATCAAGTGAATTCGCAGAGGAATAAGGATGACTCTGTGGTCTGCGTTAAAATCTGAGCCCAGCCCTGGTGTGGCTCAGTGGGCTGGGCGTCGCCCCACAAAGCGAAAGGTGGCTAGTTCGATTCCTGGTCAGGGCACATGCCTGGGTTGTGGGTTTGGTCCCAGTCAGGGCGTGTATGAGAGACAACCAAATGATGTTTCTTTCCCTCTCTTTCTCCCTCCCTTCTCTCTCTAAAAATAAATATGTAGATAAAATCTGAGCCCAAATGCCTTGAAAATAGGCTTGACCTACCCCACCTCACCCATCCCTTCCTCCTGGGAGAGAGGCCTCCCCACCCACCAGCCCATCTTGGACCTGAACTGAAGTTCTCCATGAGACTGCAGGAAGTTTCCCTGCCAGGTATCCCGTCCTATGTCCTCCCTCCCCTCCTCCTCCCGTCCAAACTCCACTTTTAGCCCACTCTTCAAGGCTCAGCACAAATAACACCTCCTTCAGGGAGCCTCCTGGACTGACACCAGGCAGCCTCCCTGCTCTCTGCTCCCTTCATCCCCACAGCATTTAGTCCTCCTGGTGTTTCTCAACAGGGCCCCTCCTGGCATCGAGGGCCGGGCAGGGCTTCACCGCGTCTGCCGACGACCTGGCCTGCGTGCAGGACATCTGGCATCCCTGGCTCCTGCCCACACAAAGCCAGGAGAGCTCAGCATCATTTTGACAACCAGAGTCGCCCCCACACTTTTCCAAACACTCCCCAGGAGGTGGGGCCGCCCCTGATGAGAGCTACGGCATAGTTATCAGTAAATATATTTGGTTACCAGACCATCAACAACCTCAGAGCAAAGACAAGCCTCAGCTGACCAGCATCATACCATCTGCTTGCATCTGGGTCCTCCAGGTTTGGTAAACAAATCTGGGCTCCTCAAGAGGCTGGGATGGGGTGGGGGGTGGGGCCTGCATGGGTCCCTGCTCTAGAACAAGTGGCAACATGCAAAGGCTGGAGGACCTGACACACCTGGGTTGGCTGTGTGACTCTGGGCAAGTTATTCAACCTCTCTGAGCCCCGCCACAAATGGAGCCAACTCCTAGCAACACTGCAGGATTACTTCAAGCCTCAATCTTCTCATCTGGAGAATGGGGATAAAAATCACTGCCTCATAGAATATATTCAGGCATTAAATGAGATAATGCATGCAAGCCACAGCACAGTGCTTAGAGCTCATCAAATGGTGGCTGGGCTTTGTTTAAAAAAACAAAACCTCTCACTACAAATGGCTGCTTTCTACCCAGGAAGGGTTTACGGGCAGCAACCTAAGTGGAGGGTCCAAGCTCACCAAGAAGCTGCATTTGCATAGCATACGCGTGCACTGCTTGTTCTTAAACTGCATGTTTTTGTGGGAAGAGGGGTCTAACTTCCCCCAAAGCCCTCCCCTTCCTGTGGCCGCTGCCTCCCTCCAGGAACGAGGATGCCTATGGGGACAAAGAGCCAGGAGAGGGGCGCAGTAATCGACTGCACAGCTCCAGCGCAGACGAAGTTTCCGTCGCTAGGGCCGAGGGGACTACAGGACTGAGGAAGGCAAAAGTTGCCTATAAGCCGGTGGACCCTGCAGGTCCCACCCCGAGGCCAGCACGCCCCTCTCTGGCGGCCAGCACTGAGTTTCCGGCCCCTCCCAACGCTATCCCCCCCTGCCCCAACCTTCTAGGGGGAAGGGGCCGGAGGGGCTGAGGCGTACTGTCTTCGGCGCCCGCAGAGAGCCGCCAGGATGGCTGGCAGAGCTGTGAAAACACCCTACTTCCCAAACTGGGCAGTGCAGGGGGTGGGGAGCCAGAAAACGCTCGAGGCTGGAGCGGGAGGCACCCCAGGCACCAAAACCCAATGCTGAATGGGGCCGGGCCCAGCATCCCCGCGTCCCAAAGGCACCTCTCTGCAGGCACAGCGAGCCCGCTGCGGCCCCGGGGTGAATTTAGGTCAAGAGGACCGAGTCTGTGAGGTTCTGGCAGAGAGACTCGGGGGCCGGGGGCGGCGGGGCCCCGTGGCCGACTGAGGAGAGGCAACGGTCCCCGGCCCCACAGGGGCTGGCCTAGGGTCCTGCCGCCCGGTGTCCAACCTCCCAGGGCCTGCGTTTGCCCCCAAGACAGCGGGGTGCGGGGATGGGGTGCGCCAAGTCCGTGGGCCCTCTCCTCCCCTGCGCGCTCCAGCTGCCCCCACCTGTCACACGCGAGGGGGTGGGCCTAGGCCGCCTCCAAGATCCTAGGCTGCCCTGGTCCCCAGTGACCTCGGTCCCAAACTCCGGGACCGCCCCTGCCACCCGGGGCCGGGCGCGGTCCCGCCGAGAGGCCACCCCAGGCCCTGGCGCTCGGAGGATGAGGAAGAAGGGGCGCCAGGGACCTCACCCCCACGTGGCCGGGCGCGGGGCGGCGCACGTGGGGTCCCCTCGGTGGAGGGAGCCTAGGACCGGCCTCAGGGCTTTGTCTGCAAACGCGGCAGTGGTTCCCCCGCCAGGAGAGGCGGAGGGCGCCGGGGATGCAGTGGCTGCGTCCCCAACCCGCGACCCGGCTCCCACCAGCTCACCTGGGCTCCGCGCCGCCGCCTCCCGCGCTCTGTGCCCCCGGCTCAGCCCCGCTCCGCTCGGCCCCAGCGGGCGCGCGGGGGGCGGGGGCCGGAGGTGCCGCCCGGGTCCCGGCTCGGGCGCGACGCCGCCGCGGGCTGCGCGGGGATTGGCCGCGGCCGCTGAAACCCGGGCGCAGAGCCGGCCCCGCCCGCGTCTGCCGCGCGTCGCTCGGCGCGTCCCCGCCGCTTGGCCGGGCGCCGGGGAGGGCGGGGAGGCGGGAGCCCGCGGAGGCGAAAGTAACGGCGAGGCGGAGGGGAAGGAGAAGAAAGGGGAGGAGGCGGCGCGGGGTTCGCCGGGGGTGCGGCCGGGCCGGGAGGGGGTGGAAGGAGGCCGCGGATCTGCGAGGAGCGGAGAGAGTCGCCTGGGGCACAGGCGCGGGGGCTGCGCGGCAACTTCGCCCCCGCCCGCCGCGCGCACCTGCCCGGGTTCTCCCCGCGGCGGCCGCGGCACCCTTCGGCGGGCTGGCTTAGCTTTGTTCAGCCAAACAGGGGAAGGGTAGGGCGGCGGCTGAGTCCCGGAAAGTTCCCCAAGGCTGCGGGACACCCATTCCGGGGAGCCCCCGTCCGCACCTACCTGACCACTGCCCAGGGCCCCCCCTCAATGCTGGCGGACCGTGTACCTTCCCCACCCCCACTCCACATGGCTCTACCAAACTAAACGAAGCCCAATGAAGTCTGGCTTTTCCCGAAAACTACTCAGATGCTTTGCGTGGAAAACATCATATTGTTACCAAATATGCTACCCCTCTCGGCGCCCTACTCGGCTGGAGCCTTAAGTGCGCGCTTAGCGCCCCAGCGGGGCATCAGCGCTGCGCGGGGAGAGGAGAGAAGACCTCAAAGGCTGCCAGGCCTGCCCGCCTTGAACCAAGAGTTCCCGGGTGGCTCACGGACTCTGCCAAGCCGCCAAAAGGCCAAACAAGAGCCGAGAAGGGAGTCAAGAGCCAAATTAATGAAAGGTTCCAAGTCCTCCTGCCGGCTGAGTGGACCTCCAGCCCGCTCGCGTTCGGCGCCTCGGGCATTTCCAGGCTGCGGGGGCGCTCTCGCACTGCCCACAGCGCCGCGGCGCGCCCACCTCTGCAGGGAATAGTGAAGACCTGGGAACGAACCATCAGGGCAGCGGGTCCCTGAAGCGTGTTCTAGTCTGTTGACGAACGTCCTCAAGTTGTCTGCCTTTTACTTATAATGGATGTGAAGCAAATGGTAAAATGGTAACTGTCAATTCTGAATGGTGGATTTTTCTAATGGTGCCGTATTCTCCTATTTTCTTCCCCCACAAAAGGTATGGGGGTTGATAGAGAACATCCTGGACGCGTCTGGTTTTGTGACGGGGGTCAGCAAACTTTTTCTATAAAGGGCCAGAGAGCCAATATTTTAGGCTTTTGCAGACCAAACGGTGTTGGATGGCAACGACTGTGCGGGCCTAGACAAAAGTAAATCGGTGGGCGTGGCTGTGACCCGATAAAACGTCATTTACAGCACCGGAAGTTGATTTGCACATAATTTTCATATCACAGAAGGTTATTGTTTTGATGTTCCTTCAACCAGTTAAGATATATAAACCATTCTGAGCTAACAGGCCATATAAAAACAGGTGACATGCCCGATTTGGCCCGCGGACAAGAGTTTGGCAAGCCCTGCTTTTCTTAAGCCAAAATCCGTATTGGTTGATGTCTTATGTTACGTGTTAAAATACACAATTCTATACGTTTACATCATGTTACTGAATTGCCTGTGTTTTCTTAGAACTCGAGCTAACAGGCAGAAATTTAGATAGGTATACGCACAGCTGTGTGCAGTTAAAAGCCAATTATGTGAGGAAGGTAAGAGTCCATTCAGGTCTAAACGCTAGCCCAGCATCCACTCCTTTCTGGAAGCATTTCCTGAAACGCTGTGACCCAGGGCCTCCTCGTTTTCTCTGCTCTCTGATCTATAGCAAGCACTGTCCGCACTATTTCTTTGACGCTCCGCCACCCTGTCTTCCTTATTCTTTTCACGCGTGCGTTCTGACTTGCCAATGGAGCTATAAATTCCTGGAGTATAGGTAGGTACTACAGCTGATTCATTTGTTTACCTTCAGCTCTGTGGCTGAAAGCAGTGACCGCGGAGCCAGGCAGACCTAGTTCAAATCCCAGCTTTGAGAGTTATCAGCTCTGTGGCCTTGGACAAGTGACTTTGGTTCCATCAGCTGTCAAAGGGGGATAATAAACGCAGCTCACAGGCTGGCCTTGGGGTTTGAGTAGCGTTGGGTGTGTGGAGATAACACTAGCTCAGTGCCTGGCACATAGGCACTCAAAGGTGTTAACTGTTACTGCACTTGGCACAGAGCTAAAAACCCCGTCAACCCTGTGCCTTTCTTATTAAGCTGAATTAAAACAAAGCAGGGGACATCACAATGGGCCTTCATGGATGTCCAGCCCCTCTCGTGATAGAAATCACCCCACTCAAACCATTTTGTTCTTAGCGACATGAAAAGCGAGAACTGGTTTTGCTTTCTGAGTTTTCTCCTCCAAGAACACCAGGAAAACCTATTTCTAGGCAAACAGATCTTACTGTCTTCACTTGATCTTAGCCAAAAGGCCGAGAAGCGATAAGATCTTATTGTCTTGACAACACGGACTGCCAAGAAAATTTGTCAACAAAGCAACTGAATCTTCCTTTTAAGAAAACTTGGACAGCCCTGGCTGGGTAGCTCAGTTGGTTAGAGCATCATCCCAATATACCAAGGTTGTGGGTTCAATCCCTGGTCAGGGCAAAAACAAGAATCAACCAATGAGTAGAACAACAAATTTATGTTTCTCTTTCTCTCTCTCTCTCTAAAAATCGATAAATAAATTTTTTTAAAAAGAAGACTTGGACAGTACAGAGGAGGAGTTGAAAAGTGAGACTTTAAAATGACCTCACCCATGAGGACAGCATCCTAAGCCCCACCAAGGCTTCATCTTCTCCTTCTGGAAGTGTCCTGTGTTCTGCTCAGGTTGTTCATTAGAAGGTTCCACCCCCCCATACCTTGAACTTCCAGGTACAGACATCAGATTAATCATGCCATTATTCACTGAATTCTTTCCCAGCCAACAAGACAGTAGGAAAATGCTGGCAAGAAAAAAAAAAGATCCTGAGAAGTTTGCATTCAACAGGCAGTGGAGTTAACATGTTTCTGTCTGGGGCAAACAGAAACAATAGTATAAAAGGGGAAGTCAGCGGGGGCATAGATGAAGTTCTCCATTTGCCTTAGACGTATTGTGAGAAGGAACAAAATCAGCAGAACCACCCAAAGCATCAGGACACAATTTAAGACACTCTGAACCAGTAGAAATATTCAAGACATACAGGTGAACACAGAGGCGATGCAAGAGTGGAGGTGGAGAAGCCTGTCACACGGGCCCTGAATCCTCCCTGATTCTTGACCGATTCTTTCTGGAGAGGGAGCGGAGGCAGGCCAGGTCTCTGGGGCCCAGCCTCTTGCCTGTAAAACGGTATTTGGCTTAGCATGACAAATGGTGCCTAGCACGATGTCCGGCCTATCCTGGGCACTAAATAAATGACAACTGATATTATCAATTATGTGTTCAACACACTGAAAAAGATTATTCACAACATCAGTGCAGAACTTTTCAAAGCTCTGGGACAGACCTCTCCAGGGTTATGCACCCAGTAGGTCGGATTCCTAGCTCTAATACCTACCAGCTGTATGAGCTTGGGGGCAGTCTCTATACCTGTTTAATGGGATTAATACATTGCTTACCTCTTAGGATTGTAGTGAAGGTTAAATATGTTAACATAGATACCTTACAATAGGGCATTCTGTAAGTGTTCAGCTATTTGTTCACACCTGCCCCAGGGCAGAAACACTCAACACCAAGCCTGCTGGGTAGAATTCCCACCATGCCAAGCCTCTTCTCTTCCCCTTTGAGGACACATCCTAAGATCTTTGTTGTAGACCTGAATGCCCACTGGCTATGCAGCTGCAATGCCCTCCTCACCAAACCCTCTCCCCATTTAACCAAATCATCAGTTTTTATACTCCTCACTCTACCAGCCTAACTCTTCCTCCTCCCACTGAATGCTCCACCAGTAAGGAGCCAATTAGCTGTAACCCAGTCAGGTCTGAGTTTGGGGGTCCTTCTGATGTTTCCAACTTCCCACTCAACCCACTGCTCCTGGAGGAGACGGCCCAGACAGCAGCTCTCAGTCTCAGGTGACAGGGAGCCCTGGTCTCTTCACACCGGCGTTGGGTTCAGTGCAGTCAGGAGGAACACACAAGCCGAGGGCAGGGTGCCCAGGCCGCCTTCACAGGCGTACGAACTGCACATTTGCACAGGGCTCTGCACGGAAGGGCCCCCTATCTGGTTTAGGGCTCTGCTTACTACAGGCCTAGATTTTTACTTTGCACTGGGCCCCCCAAATTATGTAGCCAGGTTTGGTCAAGTTTCACGACTTCTGGTTTTTAATGTTGATACCTGATACCTGAGGGGTTAGCGGAGCAATCTTGCCCCGTCTCTTAAACCTTCTTACACTGAGGCAGAGTGATTGAAATACCTTCTTAGATTGGGAGGATCTTAGTTAAAACATATTGACCAAAAATGACATCCAAT
This sequence comes from Micronycteris hirsuta, assembly GCA_004026765.1. Classification (NCBI taxonomy): domain Eukaryota; kingdom Metazoa; phylum Chordata; class Mammalia; order Chiroptera; family Phyllostomidae; genus Micronycteris; species Micronycteris hirsuta. The sequence continues at coordinate 3,788 of PVJI01030262.1, read as the reverse complement.
GAATGTATTTAGAAGAATAAAAAGAAACATATAGTTATAGTAACTTCCTGGGAGGGAGAATTACTTTTGACTATACAGCCCTTAAGAATACCTAATTTTTGCCCTGACTGGTGTGGCTCAGTGGGTTGGGAGTCATCCTTTAAAAATGTCCCTCCCCCTCCCTCTAAAAGTAAATAATTTTTTTAACTTCTTTTTTTTTCGTATTTTTTAAATTTTTAGACAGAGGGGAAGAAAGGGAGAAAGAGAGAGAGAGAAACATCAATGTATGGCTGCCTCTCACGTGGCCCCCACTGAGGACCTGGCCCGCAACCCAGGCATGTACCCTGACTGGGAATCGAACCGGTGACCCCCTGGTTCCCAACCCACGCTCAATCCACTGAGCTACACCAGCCAGGACGTAAATAAATTATTTTTAAAAAGAGTATTTAATTTTTACCTTCTACATACATAACCTTTTAAATAAATTTCAGGAAAGATTTTTAAACATCAACATACACTAGTGTCTCTCTATCTCTATTTCCTGTTTCCAGAGCAGCTGTCTTCGGCCGGCGAACATGTACTAACGAGTGGGAGTTGTTCTGCATGGCTTCAAAGGGCTTTGGAGATCAATTATTTCCCATCAGGTTTAAATTGAACAGGGAGCAAGCCAATGATAGAAGCTGCAAAATTTGGTTGGTGTCTTGCTGCTGTTGAAACACTGGACTTTTTCTGCAAACACTCAAGGGGAACATATCCATGAACAGACACAGCAACCACTGGCCACTGCTGAACTGCGGGGTCACACTGTGTGTTTGAGGGGTGGCATCTACACACCTCTGAGCTTCAGAGGCTTCCTTAATTTATAGTCTCCTTATTCATAATGAATTCCTACACTTAAGTTATCACCATCCCTTATTTATAGTTATAGAAAAAAAATATACCCATGCAGAAGATATAAGCCAACACCCAGAAAGTGAATGAAATATGCTTGTCATTGGTCCAAAAACCGTTAACCACATTGTTTCCTTTTTAACTCCAGTCAGGGGCTAATGTGTACTCACGAGCGCGTACGGGCCACTGCAGGCACCACGCAGTGCTCCACGGCCGGGGAGCTTCCGAAGGAAATTCAAGCCACAGAAACCCCTGCGCTGACCCCCGGCGAGACCCGCCGATACGAAAAGGGATCTTGCCTGAGCACGTGTGTAAACAGATTTACGTAATGATGGGGAGTGTGAACAATTTCTAATAAGATATTGGCAATTTTGTTCAGAAAGAACATAATCTTTATCACCTTAACAGCTGTTTATTAACAAAGGGTCGGTTATTATTAACAAGGTCTTTGCTATCAAAACGAAAAGGGAGAACAAGACGAATATGTATGTTTTAGCAGCAAAGTCAGACAAACAAGTCTGAGTGCCGTTTACTGACTAAAGAGACACCAAAAACCGCATTTATGTGGAGGGAGGGAATGTAAACAAGTCCGAAATCTTGTATGCTGCACAGCGGCCCGGCAGGGATGCTCTCACTAGAGATGGTTTATCAAGGGCACCCCGTGAGAGGGCAGCTCCTGATGCAGCTGCCGGAAGAGCATGGCACAGCGGTTCCTCTCCGGGGTCTTCCCCAGGGCGTGATAGAGTCTGGCCTGGAAGTACACGACGTCTCTGATTCGTTCTTTGCAGTCGACCTTTGCAAAATAGTTCTTGGCTTCATTGAGGTTCTCAATGGCGGCCTCCAGAGCTGAGGGAAAGGGGGGAATATCACACACGTCGAACTCCACACTTCACATACCGTTTCCAACACTTAACATCTACTTTTATGGTTTAAACATGTACCTTTTATGGATCAGACATGTACTGTCTTATAACTTTAACTTACATTTTGTCTTTATTAGCTCTTGGACAGATTTTAAAATTTATTTTTTAATCTTCCCACTAGGATTTACTTTCAGCATTATTTTGGATTGGTTTCAGGTGTACAGCATAGTGATTAGGCAGTCACGTACTGTGCAGAGTGTCCCCCTGATATTTCCAGTGCCCACCCGGCACCACACATAACGATCGCAATATTACTGACTACATGCCCTGTGCTGTGCAGACACTTTAATATCCAACTCCTTCAGGAGAAAAAACACACTAGAGTAAGCTAGAAGGTTTTTAGTGTTGGCTTCCAGCCCGGTGCCTGATTTTCTGAGGTGAATAAACACTCATTCACCTTCAACTTTAATGACAAACACGCATACAAAAGCACTTTAAATGCTGTGTAAAGCGTTAACGTAACATTGTGAGCACTCAGAACTTAAATACTGCCCCCAATTTTTCTTCTTCTGTGTCCTACATTTTACAATTTTCTGCAATAGTATTGCCTAACAATCTTTTTACAGTTTCCTACCTTCTGCTTTCTTTGGTGGTTCATAGGAAGCCGCTGAAGCCACCTGGCACTTGGCCACCAAGAACAAGGCCCGGCCTTTGTCCAGGACAGCTCCGTCGGCCAGGATGGGCTCAATGGCCATGTGGAGAAGACTTAAGGCCTGTTCTGGGATTCCAAGGATGAGCTGAAAAAGAAACACCACGGCGCTGTGCACACCCCGCCCACCGCCCACCACAGGGGGGCTCCCTCTCTGGCTCTCTGCTCCCGGAGGCTGTGTCCAGCTTACCCTCTCCCTGATGGGCACCACATTTAACATGCACTATACTCTTAGAAAATATACTGCGTGACAGTCTGCTCTCAGACTCCGACAGACATGGGAGGGAGCAATTGTTCACACTGTGATAGGTTTCGACTTGCAAAAAGATTCGGCACCAAAACCCTTTAGACTGGTGACTCCGAAGGGTTGGATCACCTGCCTAAGAATCACTGGAGGAACAGGAGCCACTAAGAAAATATCTCAAAAGTATACAGTCAAAGAAATAAGAGGGAATTAAAACAGCACACTAGAAAACATCCATTTAACACAAAAGAAAGCAGTAATGCCAGAACTGAGGAACAAAAAGATGTAAGACATATAGGAAAAAATAGCAAAATAGAATAAGTCCTTTCTTATCCACAATTATATTAAATGTAAAAGACAGAGATTGGCAGAGTCGATCAAAAAGAATGACCTAACTACCCTGGCTGATGTACCTCAGTGGATTGAGCGCGGGCTGGGAACCAGAAGGTCCCGGTTTGATTCCCAGTCAGGGCACATGCCTGGGTTGTGGGCCGGGTCCCCGGTGAGGGCCATGTGAGAGGCAACCATACATTGCTCTTTCTCCCTCTCTTTCTCCCTCCCTTCTCCTCTCTCTAAAAATAAATAAATAAAAATCTTAAAAAAAAAAATAAATAAAAATAAAATCTTAAAAAAAAAGAATGACCTCCTGGCTGGTGTAGCTCAGTGGATTGAGCGTGGGTTGGGAACCAAGGGGTCCCGGTTCGATTCCCAGTCAGGGCACATGCCTGGGTTGCAGGCCAGGTCCCCAGTGAGGGCCATGTGAGAGGCAACCATACATTGCTGTTTCTCTCCCTCTCTTTCTCCCTCCCTTCCCCTCTCTAAAAATAAATAAATAAAATCTTTAAAAAAAAATTATTTAAAAAAAAATTAAAAAAAAAAAAAAAAAAAAAAAAAAAAAAAAAAAAAAAAAAAAAAAAAAAAAAAGAATGACCTAACTATATGCTAGCTACAAGAGACTCACTTTAGACTAAAAGACACAAATAGGCTGAAAGTAAAGGACCGAAAAAGATATTCCACTCAAAGTAACCAAAATAGAGCTGGGGTGACGGTACTAATATCAGACAAAATAGACCTGAAGTCAAAACTATTACAGTAAACAAGA
>PVJI01030261.1:0-14399 GCA_004026765.1 Micronycteris hirsuta | reverse complement strand
ATGCGCAAGGTAGCATACTTGTTAGTAAGTCTCTTTTAGAATATAAATCTTTTCTTGACATTCTTTGATGCTGTAGCTACATTTCTGCTCTTTCAGCCACCTCTGTATGAGACTCTGGGGGAAGAAATGTGACCTTTCCTGTTGGCTTTCTGTCTGCCTGTAGTTCCTGTAAATGACATCCCAGCGATACTTTTTTTTTGGCAGTAGCATTTTCTTCCCATAATAGCAGCCAAATAAAGTTTGCAGATTGTCCAATATTTTTCAAATCAGCCTCATCACACCCTCTCACAGATACCAGCACTAGGCAAATGGAGCGCCTTCTCAGAAGTCTAGGTCCCAGTCCCAAAGGATCATTCTTTCATGCTCTGCAACAGAGCAGTAGCTGACTTGTGGAGCCTCCTTAGAAATTTAGTTTTCAACCCCATGGGATCTCTCTCAGTTTATGATTTTTAGTAATTCCAAACTCTTGTTTTTGTTCTATTAGTCATAGGGCTGGTAGCTGCAGTCTGCTGTTGTTACCTGACATGTTAGAATTTCCCTACCCTTTCAGTTATCTAGTATGATTTCTATTTTCTGACTATACCTTAAACAGATACATAGCTCTCTGTTGTGTAGAGATACCATTGTTTATGCAGTCTCCTATGTATGAGCAATTAATCTCAATTAGTTTCCACCACAAATAATGTTACAAAAAATTTATGCATCCATTTTCTTCATATTGTTGGAGATATATATTTCAAGTCTGTTTCTGAAAGTGGGATTGCTGAATGAAACAGTAAATGCATTATGTAGTTTTGTTAAACATTGCCAGATTTCCCACTGCAGCTCTGCCATTTTTCATCCCGCAAACAGTGAATTATGTGCCTGTTTGTTTATAGCCTTGCTAATAGAGTGTTGTGAAGCTTTTGGTTTTTCCATGTGATAGGTAAGAAAAATATCTCTGTGGTTTTAATTTTCATTTATTTCATTGTGTGACATTAAGAAACTTGTCATGTATTTATGGAGCATTTGTATATCTTGTTTTTGTGAACTGTCTGCATTTTGAGAAGACTTCAAGTGTAGATGTGATTGGAGCATATGTTAAGCTTGGGGTCACTGTCATTTCATGCCATTCGGTGTTACTTTGACATCAAATGAGTATCCTCTTTCAAATCACATGGTTTTCCTTATGTCTTAACTTTATTTCTAATACTTGCTTTTTAGTTTGTTTGGTTTTAAGCATAGTGTGTTCCTCTTGCTACTTCTAGGTAAAATATCACCTGCGTTTTGTTAGGATACAAAGGACTATCTTGTGGCCAGACTTGTCAGGGTGGAAAACAGCCTTGCTCTTTCCTATCTATCCTTCTTCAGGCCCTAGGAACCCAGGTGACCATGATGGAGGAAGTCCTGGTGAGTGGATCCTTAACATACTTGTTTTATTATCACAGTTGCATATGAACATAAACACATATATGGTTTTATTTGAATATAAACATATATAATTATATGTGTGTATATATAATACATCTGTTTATTCTTAATTTGTGATAATTTTAAAAATTAAATTTATATTCTACCAAAATAACTCTTCAATCCCATATATTTGGCAAAAATACACACACACACACATATATCAGTGTCATGCTTTATCCTCTTTCAATTCTTATATCAATATATCTATCTTTATATAGTTGTGGTTTAGTGTTATGTTTTCCAAATACATTTTCATTCATTGGCATTGCTTGCCCACTCATGTCTATATATCATTTTATCAATTTAAATGTTTTTACATTATTCAGAGGGGAGGGACAAGGGGGATAACAGGGGAAAGAATGGGAAGAGTCAAGTCAGGGAACATGTATAAAGGACCCATGGACAAAGACAAGGGGTGGGGAGGTTGAATGTGGGAGGTGGGTGTGGGTAGAGCAGAGGAGGGTAATGGGAGAAAAATGGAGACAGCTGTAAATGAACAACAATAAGAACAGTTAATAAAAAATGCCAATCAACTGCACACTTAATAATGGTTAAAATGGTAAATTCTATGCTATGTATGTTTTAGCCACAATTTTAAAAATAAACAATTTATAAAAAGAAAAAGAAAAAAAAGCCCTGTTGATCAGGAGAACATAACAATTATAAATGTTTCTGCATCTAATAACAGAGTTTCAAAATACATGAAGCAAAAATTGATAGAATTAAAGGGAGAATTTGGCAATCCTATGATCATAGATGAAGACATTAATATCCTCTCAGCAACTGATAGAACATCTAAAAAATTATAAGACATACAGCTTATGAGTAACATTTTCAATTTCCCAGAACTGATTGTTGTTTGTAGAACAAATACTTAACAGCAGTTAAATACAGTTTTTAAAGAGGCACATGGTATTTTCACCATGATAAATTTTATGCTGTGTTATAAAAAATATCTCATTGAAATGGAAAAGACTGAAATCATATACTGTGTGTTCTTTGGTGGAATTAAATCAGAGATCAGTATGATATAGTTGACCCTTGAACAACATGTTGGTTAGGGGCACTGAGCCCCCTGCAGTTGAAAATCTGTGTATAAATTTTGACTTCCCCAAAATTTAGTGTTTCCTCAGGAATTGGATACCCAAATCCACAGATGCTGAAGTCATCTATATAAAATGACATAGATCAGTGTGTACTGTTGGCCCTCTGCTTTCACGGGTAGAAGACAGTAGTTATTTATTGAGAAATAAACCCACTATAAGTGGACCTAAGAATTTCAAACCATGTTGTTTAAGGTTTAACTTTAATTAGAAAAATGGCAAATATTTGGACATTAAACAACATATGTCTAAATAATCCATGAGTTTCCCTGACCAGTGTGGCTCAGTTGGTTGGGTGTAGTGCCATGAAGCAAAAGGTCACCCGTACAATCCCTGGTGAGGCACATGCCTGAGCTGCAGGGTTGATCACCGGTTGGGGGGTGTGTAAAGAGGCAACCAATTTGATGTTTCTCACACCAATGTTTTTCTCCTTCTTTTTCCATCCCCTCCCCTCTCTTTAAAAATAAATAAATAAAATCTTTTTTAAAAAATTAGTAGAAGGAAACCAACTTAAATCTTAAGCTGCCTGTTAGTTGTATGGCTGACTTAGTTGCAGTGAAACAATTTTCCTTGGGGCCATTCTGCATAACTTACTAGAATATACCTGTCATTTGGCTTTATTTCTTTTTTTACATTTCAGAGTCTTTATCTCACCAATGTTTAACTAAATCTGCATTCTTTTTGTAAAAGTAAATTGCATTTAGCAAACCTACCACTTTTATCAAATATACTTAATTTGGGGAAGATGTAAATCAGATTCATCTGACGAAGTATCCCTTTGGTTTCAAAACTATGATATGTTCTCAGGGTAATTATGTTCAGTTGGCCTTGAGACAACAGTAAATTTAGGTCCTGTAGGTGACAAACTATTACTTACTTGAATTGCCGTGTTGTTTGTGTGTCTGAGCTGTTACTTAGTCTTTTTTACTTGACAATGTTTTCTCATTCAGGGTACATCAGAGAAGGGTTCCTGGCTGTACAGAATGCCTTAGATAAAGCCATCATGCTGTATCATGAGCACAGTGCTGGACAGAAGCTGTTTGATGGTGTTAGCATTTTTATACAGAGATTCCCATACCCAGCTTATTCTCACGATGGATTATTATGGATCATTAGTGGTTTCCTCCCTTTGATGTTCATACTCATGCTCTCTCCAATTGTACTTTCCATCATGAGATCCATTGTGTGGGAAAAGGAAAAAGGATTGAAGGTAATCCCAATTATTTTCTGATAAAGTTTCTGTAAATGTATTTTTAGACATGTGGAGTTCTTTTGTATGGAGAGTTAGATTACTTCTACATAGTCCTCGTGGTAGGTAGATTTTACACCCAGTAGCAGCAAATTACATCACAGTAGCTGCAAATATAGAACAGAAAGTGATACAACTTAACCAATTTTACAAGATGGCAGAATTTCAGAGGCAAACTATCTCTGGGAAGCAACAGAAAGGAAAAACCTGAAGGCAAGGAAGGAGTTAGAATGGTCACTAGGGAATCTGCAATCTTTAGTACCTAGAGTAATGGGGAACTTCAAACAAAACTCAACTTCTGGCTAAATAAACACAAATCCCTATACTTTAGGCCTATTTACCTTGATAGCTACTGCCCTAGATAACATGTCTGGCTTTCAACAAAAAATAACAAGGCACACCAAAAATTAAGAAGCAGACACCATCCAAAGAGGTACATTAGTCATTAGAATCAGACTCAGATAAGACACAGATGAGTATCAGACAAGTAATTTAAAATTACTATGATTAGTGATTTAAAGGCTCTAAAGAGAAAGGTATACATGTCCAGAATCCTCAAGACCACTACCATTTTCTGAAATTCAGTAGGATTCATTGGACTCAGCATATAGTTATACTCACAGCTGGAATTTATTATAGTGGTATGGTAAATATCCATAGCTGGGTCATAAGAGGAAATGACACAAAGCCTCGAGGAATTTACCTGCAGACTTCCTCAAGTAACCTCACAAGAGGTTACACAGAGCATACTATTGCACCAGCAATGAAAATCCAGCAACAAGTTTGTGATGTTCTTGTCCAGGGAAGTCCACTAGATACTTAGTACCCAAAGTTTTGATTGGGGGCTGATCACATAGGCACCCTTTGCCTAGCATGTACCAACATTTCAGACTCCTAATAGGTAGGTCTGAATACATTTGTCTGTACAAATGGTTTAGGCACAGTCATCCACTGAACATTTAGGGAAAGTTTTTGTAAGTGGGATAGTTTACCAGCCAAGGGCCCACCTTGAAAACATGACTTCCTAATAGTGTCAAGCCTTCTTTGTTACCTCTTTCCTGCACAGTAGGTAACATGCAAGATTAGATAGGTAATGCTATCAGAGACCACAAAACTGTAAGAAGGAGTTAAAGGAAATTGCTAGAAAGAAACATGCTAACAAAAATGAAAAATGCCTTTGACAGACTCATCAGTAGACTTGACCTTGATAAGGAAAGAATCAGAATTGAATACAAGACAGTTGAACTTACACAAACTCAAATACAAAGAGGAGACAAAATGTAAAAATCCAGAAAAAAACATCCAAAAGTGGTAGGACAGTATCAAATGGTATAACATATACATACTTGGAAAATATATGAGAGAAGAGAGCTAAAGAAATAATGGCAGATAATTTTTCCAAAATTAATGATAGATATCAACCACAGATTCAAGAAGCTCAGAGAACACAAAGCAGGATAAATATAACACAGAGACACACAACTAGACATATTATATTCAGACTGCTGAAAACCAAAGACAAAGAGGAAATCTTGAAAGCCATAGGGTGGGTAGGGAGGCTGCATTGGCTATAAAGCACAAGCATAAGAAGTACAGCTGACTTCTAACTTATCATTGGAGTTTTTAAAACATAGATATATTTATCTAATATTCCTGGAAGTAAAGTATTAAAGAGATCTTGATATTTCAAAGTTTAGTTTGAAATGCTTTTCATTTTTGTCCAATACTAGATATAGTATTGAAAAAAAATCTCTGAACTCAGGGGAAATATATTTTAATGTCTATATACTTCTTATTAACTGCATAACTTTGGTCAAAACACTTGAATTTCTGAGAATTGATTTTCCTCATTCACAAAACAGAGATGATATTGCCTATTTATATAGGTTTAAATGGAAATGAATTACTGATATATGTAATATTTGATTTGTGCTGACTTTCCTACAGGAGTACCAACTGATAATTGGACTTAGAAACTGGATGATCTTGGCCTCCTATTTCTTCACAGTCTTCTTTTTTTATATGATTATTATTGCTTTGATATGTATGTTATTCTTTGCCAAGGCAAGTGTCTAATTTTGTGCAGTCCAATAGAAATGTAATTAGTCACATATGTAATTTTAAGTTTTTAGTAGTTACTATAAATTTTAACGAGTAAAAAGAACAGGTGAAATTATTTTGATAATATATTTAATTTAATTCAATATATACAAAATATTTCAACGTGCAACCAATTTGAAAATCAAGATATTTTACATTCCTTTTTATTTTATCTTTATTTTTTAGTGAAATAGTGTCTATTTTATACCTTATTATTTTGTGGGTCAGAAATTTGAGCAGGCTGAGCAGAATGATTTCTTTGCTCTATGTAGTGTTGAGGAGAATCACTTAGTGGAATTCAGTTAGTGGCTGGATTTGCCAGACAGGTCCCATATGCCTTCACCCAGATGCCTGTGCCTTGGCAGGCATATCTGGAAGGCTAAGCTAAGCTGGTTCTCTCTCTTTCCACATGGTCTCCAAGCCTCTCCGTGGGTTCTTTCTATCAGACCATGTGAAGACATGGTATCTCATCACTTCTGACTATAGCAGTCACAGGGTGCACCCATATTCCAGGGGATGAATAAATAGACTCTACCTCTTGATGGGGGAAGGTGAGTTGAGAAATATGGAGAACATGAACTCCATAAGCCTAGGGACTTTGTCTCTGTTGCTCAATGCTGTAACTATATTCTTTCTGTACTAAGTCTTCAAACTGCAGTTTATGTTTTCTACTTAAAACACATCCCAATCCATATGTAGTATTTTCATTAGAAATACTTAATATGTATTTGACACTCTTTTTTAATGTAAATTAAAATAACTAAAAATAAATGATAATTAAAATTCAGTTCCTCAGTCACACTAACCACCTTTCAAGTGCTCAGTAGCTACATGTGGTTGTCTACTGTATTAGACATCTTAGTTCTTGTTGATTGCAGCCTGCTGCATCTAACCTTTGAGAGAGATAAAGTAATTCCTCTCAAGTGTGGGCTGATTGTTCTCAGGTTGTCAGGAAGAGGAAGTATGGCTTATATTATCTTCACTATGGAAACTGATAGCCCGCTCAATCTCTGAGAAAAAACATAAACATGTCTGTAAGAACTAAGTTATTTAGTTAACTTTTCAACTCAGTGAGCTTCAGTCAATGAGCAGTGTGATCTATTTCTTTAGGGCTATCATTTTCTCCCTTTTCCCTTGTGTTTATGGTGGCTTTACATCATACTTATGTCATATTGTTTTATTTTAGATTTCCAATGAACCAATCTTCCGCTATAGTGACTATAGTTTCATCTTTGTCTTTCTTATGTGCTATGTCATTGCTTCAATTTTCTTTGGCTTTATGGTTAGCGCATTCTTCAGTAAAGGTAAGTCTAACATTTCTCCTGTAATACAATTTCTGTTTTAATTGACCAAAATAGAGTAATATTTGGGTGTTCCTTTTACCACCCAAATATAGTCAAACATAGTCTTGGCTTACATTCTATCATAGGAAATGAATTGAACATGAAATGGTTGAACAGGAGGTATAGAGAACATTGAAAATTAATATGGCCCAATGTATACATTAAAAAGGGATATAAAATAAAATTGTGACCAGTTAGAACTTAGAATAAAAAAAAAAAGGATGGGAGATGTACTTACCTCTACTGTCCAGTTAGAACTGATGTTCAGTTTGGCTAAATATTATGGCCAGAAAAGACCTAATGCTTAGAAATTATTACCTTTTACTCTAATGTTTGTGTTCCATTCCATTTTATAGTTAATGTTGTGTTGGAGATGTGGAGAGAGTTGAAACTAGTGCTTGGTTTCAAGTCAAAGTGGGTTTACAATTAAGTTTCTTAAGTATTCATTGTGAACCAATGTAAACTCATTCTTCAAAATGTATGCAAGTGAGTAATGAATGCTTTGTTAAAGAGCTACTAAGAAACTATCTTTGCTTGAAAAAGTAATAAAAAATTAAGCAATGCTTTCTACAGAAGTTGATTTCAAATCACTTCTGAAAGCAAGTCAAGGGGTGGAGTTATTCATTCATTCATTCACTCATTCACTCATTCATGCAGCATGTCCTTCGTGCACTTAACCATGTGGCAAGACTCTGTACTGTATACATAAAAACAAAGGAAAATTGATTTTCTTTGTGAACTCACATAAGAAAAATACATGAGCCCTGGCTGGCGTGGCTCAGTGATTGAGTGCTGGCCTGCTAATCAAAGGGTCACCAGTTCGATTCCCAGTCAGGGCACATGGCTGGATTGCCAACCAGATCCCTAGTGAGGGGAATGTGAGAGGCAACCACACAGTGATGTTTCTCTCCCTCTCTTTCTCCCTCCCTTCCCCTCTAAAAAATAAATAAAATCTTTAAAAAATTTTTTAAAAAGAAAAATATGTGACCAACTAACTCCAGATTGGTCTATTAAAGATTTTGTAGATAATTCTCTATTAGCAATTTTAAATTGCTTCCCAAAAGATTAAAGAATATTTTTAGATGAGTATTACCCATTATACTTCCCATATTTTTCTTCTGTAAGTGAACGATTAGAATATCATCCCTATTGAACTATTTTAGAGTATGACTATAGCTTTACAGTTAAGACTTTTAACTGTAAGGTAATTTAACTTTTAATACATTATCACAAATATTATCAGTTGATTGGTTTTCATAGTTCACAATTGGTATTTATAATTATGCAAAAAAGAATTTTGCTGGCTTGAGACTTATCCTTAGAAAGGCCTCTTGAAGATTGGCCTTTGACTGCCATCTGGGAACTTAAATTTTGTTAAGATTCCCATCACTCTCTAATAAGAGTGGCTCACTGTACCTAAAACTGTACAAATGATAGGGTTTATACTGAACACATGCTTTTCTTCTGGGAGTCTTGAACCTTGATATATGTTAGAAAGAGAATACCTCTGTGACCAGCCCCCAGTAAAAACCTTGGTCACTGAATCTCTAATGAGCATCTGGTCAACTTTTCACACAGGTCACAATTCATTACTGGAGAAATTAAGCATAACTTGTGTGATTCCACTGAAAGAAAACACTTTGAATCTTATACCTGGTTTCCTCTGGGCTTTTCCCATGTTCTTTTTCCCTTTGCTGATTATACATCCTTCTGTTATTTCAATTAATCATAACTGTGAATATGACTATAGGCTAAATGCTGTGGTAGGCCAAATCATTGAACTTTGGAGGACCTCCAAGAAAACAATTAGCATAGTGAAATTACAGATAAAGAGAAATAATGTGTTGAGCTAAAACAGAAGATGATGTGTTAAAAAAGAAAAAAAAGTAAGTTATATTGCATGATAAACAGAAGATATTGCATTTATTTTACAAGGAAAAGAACTTTGACTTCTGGATGTATAATAGACTAAAAAATTGAAATTACTCTCCCAACTAAAACAATTAAAATGTGGGATAATGTCTTATAAAATGTATTTTTATTGAGGATTTTAGCATCTATCAACAGCAATGTTGGCCTATAGTTTTCTTTCTTTGCTGTGGCTTTGTCTGGTTTGGGGAAGAGGATGATGCTGGCTTCATAAAAGGAGTTTGGGAGTCTTCCCTCTTCCTGGATTTTTTTGAATAGTCTAAGAAGGACAGGGGTTAGCTCTTCCTTAAATGCTTTGTAGAATTCTCCTGTGATACCATCTGGTCCAGGGCTTTTGTGTGATGGAGTTTTTTGATTACTGCTTCGATTTCACCAGGTGTTATGGGTCTGTTCAGGCTTTCTGCTTCTTCATTCAGTTTTAGGAGATAATATTTTTCTAGAAGTTTGTCCATTTCACCCAAGTTTTCAAATTTCTTAGCATATTGTTCTTCGTAGTAATTTCTTACAATCCTTTGTTTCTGTGTGGTATCAGTTGTAATCTCTCCTCTTTCATTTCTGATTTTATTTGGATCCTCTCTCTTTTTTTCCTGATGAGCCTACTTAAAAGCTTGTCATTTTGCTTACCTTTCCAAAGAAGCAGCTCCTGGATTTATTGATCCTTTGGATTGTTCTTTTAGTCTCTATATCATTTAATTCTACTCTGATCTTGGTTATTTCCTTCCTTCTACTCATTCTGGGCTTTGTTTGTTGTTCCTTCAGTTCTTGTGTATGTAGGGTTAGGTTGTTTATTTAAAATGTTTGTCTTTTTTAGGTAGGCCTGTTATCTCTATGAACTTCGCTCTCAGGACTGCCTTCCCTGGGTCCCATAAGTTTTGGGTTGCTCTAAGTTCATTTTCATTTGTTTCCAGGCACTTTTTGATTTCTTCCTTGATCTCATTATTCACCCATTCATTGTTAAATAGCATGCTATTCAATCTCCATGAATTTCAGTGTTTTTGAGTTTTGTCATCAAAGTTGGTTTTCTAGTTTCAGGCCTTTGTGATGGGGTCCTGAGAAAATGGTTGGTATGATTTCAATTTTCTAGAATTTGTTGAGGCTTATGTTATGTCCTATCATGTGGTCTGTCTTTGAAAATGTTTCATGTGCATTTGAAAAGAATGTGTACTTTGCCTCTTTGGGATGAAAGGTTCTCTGTATATCAGCTAAGTCTATTTGATCTAGAACATTGTTCAACGCCGCAACATACTTCTTGATACTTTGTTTGAAAGATCTATGCATTTTTCACAGTGGGGTGTATAACTGTGTTGCAGTCTGTATCTTTCTTGAAGTCCTCCAAGATTTTCCTTATATATTTGGGTGCTCTTATGTTGGGTGCATGTATATTTATAATGTTTATGTCTTCTTGGTGGATTTTTCCCTTGAGTATTAAGAAGTGTCTTTCTTTATCTCTTTTTAATGGCCTTTGTTTTTCAGTCTATTTTGTCTGATACAAGTATTGCTACCCTGGCTTATTTTTGCTACCCATTTGCTTGAAGTATTTTTTTTCCAACCCTTCACTTTCCGTCTGTGTAGGTCTTTTGTTGTGAGGTGTGTCTCTTGTAGGTAGCATATGTGTGGATCATGTTCTATTCAGCTACTCTATGTCTTTTGACTGGAGCTTTTAATCCATTTACCTTTAAAGTTATTACTGATAGGTAGTTCTTCACTTTCTGTCTTTCTACCTGTGTTCTGTATCTCACTCTTTTTCTTCCTCTTCTAAAAGCAGTCCCTTTATCATATCTTGCAGTGCTGGTATGGTGGAGATGTGTTCTTTTAGCCTACTTTTGTCTGAGAAACTACTTATTTCACCTTCCATGTTAATTGAGAGCCTTTCTGGGTAGAGCAGTCTTGGTTGCAGGCCTTTGCTTTACATCACTTGGAATATTTCTTGCCGTTCTCTTCTGGCTTGTAGTGTTTCAGCAGTGTTTCAGCTGCTAACCTTATCAGAGCTCCCTTCTATGTTACTCCTTGTTTCTCCCTTGCTGCTTTTAAGATTCTCTCTATGTCTTTAAAATTTAGCATTTTAGTTATGATGTGTCTTGGAATAGGCCTCTGTGGGTTCCTCTTGATTGGGTCCTTTGTTGCTTCCTGAACTTGCATGGCTTTTCCCCTCTCAAGGTTTGGAAATTATCTGTTATTATTTTTTTAAGCAGACTTTCTATGCCTTGCTCCTTTTCTTCTCCTTCTGATATACCTGTGTTTTGAATGTTGTTGTGTTTCATGTTGTCTTGCAGTTCCCTTAAGCTATCATCATATTTTTTTAGTCTTCTTTCATGCATGTACTCTACCTGGGTATTTCTTTTTACCTTGTCTTCTAGCTCAGTAATTTGGTCCTCTGCTTCATCCAGTCTGCTTGTAATTCCTCCTGGTGTATTTTTCATTTCAGATATTGTATTCTTTATTTCTTCCTGGTTCTTGTTTATAGTTTCTATTTCCTTTTTCATACTGTTGTAGTTCCCACTCAGTTCCTTATAGTTGTCTGTTGGTTCCTTGAGCATCCTTATAACTACTATTTTGAATTCTGTATCTGATAGTTTGCTTGCCTCCATTTCATTTAGCTCTTTTAGTAGGGAGTCTTCCATTCCTTTCAACTGAGGGTTCTTTCTTTGTCTTCCCATTTTATGTGACTCTTTTTGTTTGATTCTGTGATTCCAGGTGCTCTGCTTTGCCAGCTGTCTTCATAGGGTGAATTTGTGTAGTAGGAGTTCTGTGGGTCTTGGTGGTGTGGTCTCTTTGATATTCTTGTCTGGATGCTGTAGGGTTGGCCTTTCTTCCATTTGCGTGGGCTCTCATGTTGTACTTGAGCTGTATCTGTTGTTAGGTCCTTTGTTGTTGGGTTCTCCACTTCAGCAGATTTACTGATATTCACAACTCCCACCTTATCTTGTATGTGATCTGGGGCAGGATAAAGGCGGAGTGGATTATGACAGTGGGAGGGTATTCTACAGAATAAAGTACCAACAAGTAGAGAACAGGTAAGAGATCCTTTGGAAAAACACAACAATAACCATGATATTTCACCCAACTAGCCACTGTTTATGAAAGGTGAAAAAGAGATTAGAATCATATTAGAAGGGAAAAAGAATGTGAGCTGACTTTAGAAAGAAGAGCACTTACATGAAGTTAGATGGTGAGATATAGTAAGAGTAAGGGATAGAAACTTGGCCAAATGTGTGAGAGAATAAAGTTAAACCACAATTGTAATAAAGCTCAGGAAGATAGCAAAATGGACTAAGACCAGAGAAGTGTGCTCTGTGGTATTGGGAATAACACTAATATGATAAAAATATATATAATCTGAATAAAAAGAATAAAAAGTAAAAGACCAATAGTAGTGTATTATTGGAATATGAGTAAAGTGAAAGAAAAAAATTAAAATGCAATATGAAAGGGAGAATAAAGAAAATCAATCAAACAGTGAAATCAAATGAACAAAACAAAAAAACTAAATGGAAAGAAGAGAAATCCCCTTTAATCCCCTTTGCTGGCTTGTGTTAAACTTCAGGTCCTGTCGCTTGCAACTAAGAGAATGAGCCTTGGTCCTACTGGATTCCTGATGAATAATCTTGTCTTCAGCTTTTACTTTTTGGAGTCTCAGTTCCTGTTGTCCCTTTTGAAGTTACATGACTGTCCCTGCTATTGTTATTCTGACTCATGACCCCAAGGAAGGGGTCAGGTGTTTTCTTTGCCCAGGTTTCTTTAGTGGTCTCCCCTTGCCTTAGGAGAAAGTCCAAAGTCCCTGAGTCCGTGAGTGGTTTGGCCTCTACTTAGCTTTTTTTTGTTATTTAATCACTCTGTACTCCATCAAACTTTGTTTTAATTTCCTGAACCTGTCTTGCCTTCTCTCACTTCCATTCTGTTTACCTGGAGCACCGTGGCCCTTATCTTAACAGTTTCTTATCCTTCAAAATTCAGCCCAGGCCTCTTTCCATCCAGGAAGTCTCCTGACACTCCTCTCGCCTCACTTGGTGACTGTGCCTGTCCTTGGGCCCTCACCACCTCCGCTCGGCGTGCCACATACTGCACTGTGCTTTTAACTTTTTAGTTTGTTCTATTCTTTTAAGAGGAATGTAGCCACATAGCAAAACAGTGATACAGAGAAGTGTAAAAAAAAAAAAGTGAATCAGACCTTCCAATAGATCTTCTGCCAAAATGTTAATATTTTTTGTTAAAATTTTAGAAAATTTGTTTATGCATATATCATTATATTGCACATGTACATGTAATATCCTTTTTACTTGTAAATAAAATAATATTAATCATGCAAAATAAATTTATTTGGTTTTAAAATAACCAAAAATGCACATTCTAAACAATGGTAAAGTGAAATTTGTCTCAGCTGTTGGTGTTAGCCTTCTGACTTCTTTCTGGATCTACCTTTGGTCTTCTCATAGCTCCAGGTCTTATTGTCTTACATGTCTTAAATGTCTCTGCAAACTTTAGCTTCCCAACTTCATATCAGCTGGGATTCTGTTGGCTGCCCACTGTGTTCTTTGGAAAACTGGTTGGGTGTCCCAGTTGGGTGCATGAGCAAGTGGGTTCAGTCACATCTACCTCGCCTCTATCTTCCAGACCCCAAGAATGAAATACTGTGCACTTGTCACCTGGGCATCAGCAAATAGGTGGCAGAGTGGATAAAAGGCGCTTGAGGAGAGACTGGGGACAGAGGCTTTGAGGAGGAAAGCAGAGGGTTTTCCAGAGAAGCAGCCAGGATCCCAGTGCTAGCTTATCACCTACACAGCAGCCAGAATATCTGTCATTAATAAATCAACAAACAAGTACTGACGAGGATGTGGAGAAAAGGGAACCCCAATGTACTGTTGGCAGGAATACAGACTGATGCAGCCACTGTAAAACAGTATGGAATTTCCTAAAAAAGCTAAAAATGGAACTGCCTTTTGAACAATGGATTCCGCTGCAAAATATGACTAGAGATATTGAAATAAAGAACAAACTGACAGTAACCAGAGAGGGGGGGGAGGGGTATAAGAGGGGGGGCCATCAAGGAACATGTATAGAGGACACATGGACAAAACCAAAGGGGGTAGGTTCAAGGATGGGGGACAGGGATAGGTGGGGTGGGGGTGCATAGTGAGGTAAAAATAGAGGCAACTGTACTTGATCAACCGTAAAAAAAAAAAAAAAGAATCCTGAGTCACTAATTTAAAAGAATTTATGCACACC
>PVJI01030260.1:0-14416 GCA_004026765.1 Micronycteris hirsuta | reverse complement strand
TCTCTAAGGAGACCTTCCAAGCAAGAAGGGGCTGGAGAGAAATATTTCAAATCATGAAAAGCAAGGACCTACAACCAAGAATAATCTATCCAGCAAAACTGTCATTTAGAATGGAAGGGCAGATAAAGTGCTTCTCAGATAAGCTCAAGTTCAAGGAGTACATCATCACACAGCCTTTACTATATGAAATGTTAAGGGGTTTTATATAAGGACTCATGAGAGAAGGCACCAAGGCCAGATCAGCTACCGGGGAACTCAGATCAGCCACAGCCAAGACGCTTGTGAGGTAAGCAAGCAAAATACAACCAAAGAAACAAATTATAACCAGAGACATTGAAATTTAGAACAATCTGGCAGTAAGCAGAGGGGAGGGGGAAGGAGATAATGGGGACAAGGGTATTCAGGAACTGCTATAAAGGACACATGGACAAAACCAAAGGGGAGGGTGGAAGCAAGGGAGGGAGGTGGGTTTGCCTGGGGTTGGGGGTGGGGGGTAAATGCAGACAACTGTAAGTGAACAACAATAAAATATATTTTTTAAAAAGATCTTTAATTTTATCTCATCTTTAAGATCTCTTTAGCCATGCAAGGCAACATATTCACAGTCCCTGGAAGTTGCAGAGGAGGAGCTGGAGCCTTTATTCCACCTACCACAGGTACAAAGGAGTAAAGAATAAATCCCCCTTCCCACAACTCTCAGGACTCTACTCTCCCCTCATATGCATTGTTTCATTTCTGATGTGTTCTTCTAGGTGTTTTATGCAACTCTAGTGTATCTTTATGTTTTTCATTTTTTCACAAATGATTGCACACTGGATACCCTGTTTTCTGACTTCTTTTTGCTAACAAGACGTCCTGGTAATTGCCCCCTCCACCAGGAGGTGGGCCTACTTCAGAGCTGTGTCACTGGGGAGCCCCAGCTATGGAACTGGTTCAAAGGCCGGTTGTGGTATTAGGAGAGGACTGGGGAGAGGCAGGAGGAATCCTAGACCTCAACAAGTTACCAAAATCAGCACTCAGGAACAGAAACTTAACAACCACAAAACAATTGCACAAATATTTATTTAGTAGCTGTGACAAACCAGGTGCTAAGCTGATGCCAGTTTACACCTAGGATGAGACAGGCAGATCCAGATCCATCTCTGTCCTCCCACAACCACTTGGTCAGGTGAAGAGACAGTCAGGTGAGAGGATGTTGCTATTTATATGGTAAGTGCTATCTGTGGTGGGAGGTAAAGAATTCTGTGGGAGAATGGGGTGGGGAGGGAATGCATTTATCAGGGTAAGTTCACTGCTATAACAAACAATGCCAAGTCTCAGTGACTTAATATAATAAAGATTTTCTCCCTCACATTACAATCTGAAGCTGGCTTGGGAAAGGGCAGGTGGGGCTCTGCTGCACACAGTCATTCAGGGACCCAAGCTCCTTCTATCTAATGGCTCCATTGCCCTCTCCCAGGGAGTCAGAGTTCTCTGTGTCCAACCCCACCCCCAGCCACATCCACCTGGCAGGGACAGAATGAGAAACTGTGGAGGATGACATGGGAAGTTTTTAATGGCTAGACCTTGAATAGGTTCTGCCCACTCTCCATTGGCCAGAACTGAGTCACATGGCCCCATCTATCTGCATGAGAGCCTGGGAAAGGTAGTCAATCCCGGAGCCCAAAAAAGAGAAAGAGCCAGAGTTTGGTGAATACATAGCAGTCTGTTGTGGCAGTTCTTTCCACATGTGTGAAAACACGCAAGTTCCGGATATCACGCATGTCAGAGCGCAGCTCCTCATGATTCCCGTGTGGGAAAGTGTGGATCATGTCTGTGGAATAGGAATCCTCTAATGGGAATTTGGCAAAAATGTATCTTAAGAAATTTTCTGACTTGCTGAGCCTCTTCCTCCCAAAGTCCGGAAGCTTAAATTAATGAATCACTGCCTCAATGTTCTATGGTCCTAAAATTTAACAGCCCTAGCTAGCTTACCCTCAATTTACTTGTCTCCCGTTTAATGTATTACCCTGGTCCTGTCTGCCACCGGACCTGAATTTATATCCTAATGCTCTGCTAATGAGTAAACCTATCCCTGTTCTGCATAATCCCATGAATAATCAATCCAATGTAAATATGTCCTAAAGCCTCTAATAAAAACCCTGGCTAAGCTACCCATGAGGCCTTTTCCCAAGATGGAGGAATTGGTCCCATGGCTCCAGACTCTCTTCTCCCCGCGTGTCTCGGTATGAGATTCTTTCACGCATCGGGTTGCGGTCACCCATGGATTTAGGCTAGGATGAAATCCCCACGACAGTCTGTGCTGCACCAAACTTGAGAAAAGGGGGAAACTTCCTGAAGGGGCATTTTCTAGCTGATGGGTGAGGGATACAAAAGTGTTACCAGATGAAGGGAGGCAAAACAAAGTAGGAAGCAGCGTGTTGCAGGCAAGCATCAATATAAGCGAGAACACAGAACACTGAAAATCGTCGTATGTTGAGGAGAGGAAAGAAGTTCTGCTTGTCTGGAGGGGTTAAGGGATTGATCCCATGAATAATCAAGGCCCTGGAAGGGTTTATCAATTGAAGAAGAGGTTTGTATTCTAGAAAATTTTCTCTGGCATCTATGTGGAGAACAGATTGGGAGGGACCAGACAAGGTGCCAGAAGGCCAGCTGTCTGAGAAAAGATGACAATCTGAACTACAGGCATGGCTGTGGAAGGAAGCAGAGATTTGGGGTTCTAAGCAAGAGACAAATCGAGTATCAGGGCTGTGTTTCCAAGTTGGACAACTGAATGGCTGGTGATTCCATTTTCCAAGAAGGTCAACCCTGCTGTTTCACTGTGGTCAATTTCACTGTGGTGCCATGGGACATTTAGAAAGAGATGGCATACAGTCAATTATATATGGGTCTAAACATTAAGAAAAGGATTTAGGCTGTGAATGTAGTCATGAGAGTTGAAG
The DNA here is from genome assembly GCA_004026765.1 of Micronycteris hirsuta. Classification (NCBI taxonomy): domain Eukaryota; kingdom Metazoa; phylum Chordata; class Mammalia; order Chiroptera; family Phyllostomidae; genus Micronycteris; species Micronycteris hirsuta. Next base: position 11,474 of record PVJI01030260.1, on the reverse strand, counting down.
AGCTCACTCCAGGGAGAGGAGAAAGGAGAGAAGAGAAGAGAAGAGAAGAGAAGAGAAGAGAAGAGAAGAGAAGAGAAGAGAAGAGAAGAGAAGAGAAGAGAAGAGAAGAGAAGAGAAGAGAAGAGAAGAGAGCTTGGGATGAAACCTTGTGAAATGCCAACATTTAAGGGTGCAGAGGAAGTGGACTTCGCCCAGGCATATGATATAAAACAGCCAGGTCCTTAGGGAAGGAAAATGAGTCAAGTCATCATGAAAATCAAGGAAAGAAATAATTTCATGAAAGCATCAGTGATCAACAGAGTAAAACTTACACAGAGATAAAGTAAGTTAAGGGCTGAAAACCATCAACTGATGTTCCAGAAATAGCATGACTACAAAGGCCCTGAGGTATGAGACAGATGGTCCTGTGTGCTCAGAGCAAAGATGCCAGCCCAAGTGGCCAGAAAATGTAGAACAAAGGGGTGACGGCAGAGGTGAAATCAGAGAAGTGACAGGAAGCCAGGATCTGTAGAACCTCCTTGGACACACTGAAGACTTTTTTTTTATCCTCACCTAAGGACATCCTTCTGTTCTGTTTTCATTGCTTTTAGAGAGAAAGGGAGATAGAGAAACATTGACGTGAGAGAGGAACATCAATTTGTTGCCTGTACGTGTGCTGACTGGGGATTGTACGTTCCCAGACCAGGGGTGGAATGCACAACCTTTCAGTCGTGGGACAGCGCTCCAACCAAATGAGGACGCCAGGCAGGGCTGAGCACTTCGTCTCTGACTGTGAATGAGATGAGCATGTGGCGCTGGAGAGTTTTGATCAGAGAGGGGGCATGATGTAATTTAGGTTTTAACAGACCACTCTGGATTCTGTGTGGAGAAAAGATCAGAGCAGAAAAGGAGACTGGGTTTCTGCAGGACAGAAGTAAGAAAAGGTAATAATCCAGGTGCAAGGCAAAGGCAGATGGGACTGCAGGTGATAGCAGTGGAGATGGTGAGAAGTGAAGCCTTTCTAGAAATATTTTGAAGGTAGAACCAGCTGGATGAGCTGGCTGGTTGTTTGTGGAATGTAAGCGAGAGGCATCAAGAATTTCTCCAGAATATTATTTGGCAATAAGAAGGAATGAAGGACTGATTTATGCTATAACCTGCATGAACCTTGAAGACACTTTGCTAAGTGAAAGAAGCCATGCACAAAAGTCCATGTGTTGTATGATTCCATTTATGTCAACTACTCAGAACAGGTAGATCCAGAGAGACAGAGAGTAAAGCAGTAGTTGCCAGGATTTAGGGGTGCAGAGAAAGTGGAGTAGCTGCTTAATGAGTGCAGGGTTTTCTTATGGGGAGATGAAAATGTTTTAGAATTAGAGAGAGGTGGTGACCACATAACATCAGCAATGTATTAAATGTCACTGAATTGTTTAACATGGTTAATTTATGTGAGTTTCACCTCAATAAAAAATGTTTTTTTCTTTAAATGACTCCATCCCTGGCTGGTGTGGCTCAATGGGTTGAGCACTGGCCTGAGAACCAAAAGGTCATGGGTTCAATTCACGGTTGGGGCACAGGCCTGGTTGCAGACCAGGTCCTCAGCTGAGGGCACACGAGAGGCAACCGATTGGTGTTTCTCTCGCACATCGATGTTTCTCTCCCTCTCTTTCTCTCTCCCTTTCTCTCTCTCTAAGAATAAATAAATAAAATATTTTTAAGAAATTAAAATTAAAAAATGACTTCAATGCCTTTGGTCTGCAAACCTGAAGAATGGGTTGCCATCTACCGAGGTTGAGAAGACTCTCGGAGGAGCAGTTGGGAAGAAAGTCCCAGTGTTCAGCTTTAGAGGCCTGTTAACTTGGAGACACCTACTGAACATCCAAGTGAGACTGTCAGGCACACACACGTATACTTGGGTGTCAGGGAAGATGCTGGAAGGATTTAGGAATCTTTAGAAGACAGTTCATTTTTAGACTTGGACTTGGCTGATATTAAGTTTCTGCTTCCTGGAAGAAGAGGTCGGTAGTAGAAATTATGTTGTTACAGAAAAGTAAACAATTTCATGTGTCATACCTCCAAGTCTGTGGGATAAAATTCATACTGTCTCCATTAGAACTGCGTTGCAGCTCCTTAAAGGCACCCACGCATGACTGATCCAGAGCCAGGCAGAGCCTGGCTTGCCAGGAGGGCAGGAGGCTGTGGCGCTCCAGGCTCTTTAGAGCAACCATGCAGGACCTGCAAATCAACCGCCTACTCTGTATCTTCCATAAACATTTGTCTGTCATGCTTGCTAGCACTATTTTTGCCCTGCTGAGACTGTCAGTAGAAGAGCCAGAGGAACACATCTCATTTGTTAGACCAGCAAAACTTTGTCGAACTAAGGGATGAAGTGTGTAGATAGTCTTCCATTGTTGGTGGTCACAGGCAATTAACAACTATTATCATGAAATAGTGACAACTAATAATTAAGCCTGTGAGGTAGGTATTATTATTATTAGCCTCACTTTTACATGTATAAGCAAGCACCTCTGTGAAGTGGTTTTCCTAAGGTCACACAGCAAATAAATAAATGAAGCAGGAGGCAACTCAGGTAAGTCTGACTCTAAATTCCTGTGTCTGGGAGAAATAAAAACAGAAAATGTCAGAATCCTCCCATTCTACCAAGTGGCCCTCAGTAGCTAGAAAAGGTGGGCAGGTCTGGGTCCCCCAAACCACTATGAGCCTCTTCACCAGCCCTTAGCAGGGATTGACGCATACTTAGTGTCCAGAGCTTGCTGAATGAATGAATGATTGAATGAATAAGCACACAAAAGAATGATTCACCTGTGTGATATTGCATTGTGCTAAGCAATTAGCAAGCCTGCCTCTCTAGCCAAGCTGTGGGCTGCTTGGGAAGAGATCTTTTCTGACATCTGAGACAAGGAGGCCCCACACATTGAGGAGGTTCACGTGCAGAGCTTGGGCTCTGCAGGCAGCTCGCTCAGGTTTAGACACTGCCCCTACTTCTGGACTCACTGCGAAACTCTGAGCAAGTTATTCAGCCTCTCTGTGTTTTCATTTCCTCATCTGGAAAATAGACTATTAATACCTACACCTGAAAGACATTTATCAAGACTAATATGTTAAGATGTTTGTAATAGTAGGTGCTCAATAAACACTAGCTGTGTGTCTATGGAGCCAAAGAAAAAGAGTCCCTGGCTGTCCTCTGGTGGGGTCAGGTATAGTTTGTACCCAGTAGCCGAGAATAAGAACCTGGTGTGGCTCAGTTGGTTGGATGTTGTCCCACGAAGCAAAAGGTCACCAGTTCGATTCTTGGACGGAGCACATGCCCAGGCTGTGGGTTCGGCCCCTGGTCAGGAGGCAACCAATCAATGTTTCTCTCTCTCACTGATATTCCTCTCCCTCTCCTTCTCCTTGTCTCTAAAAAATAGATAAATATATATTTTTTTAATTTTTAAAAAGAGTAGGTAGCAATTCTGAACATGTATTAGGTCCCAGGGACTGAGCTAAGTCCCTTATATACATCACTGCATTTTCATCCTCACAACAACAGTTTGAGACGAGCACCATTACTCTCCCATTTTCTCACACTGGGACTAAGGAGGATTATGTAGTTTGCCAAGAGTCACAAAGCAAGTAAATGCAGATTAAAAAAAAAAAGGAACCAATATATGCTCCATTAAGTTAGGGGCAGGTCAGTCGTATCAGAAGAACAAAAATTATTCCAGGTCTTTGAAACAGAGGGAACTTCATACAAGGAATGGATTACACAAATGAGCCAGCAGCTGAGAAGTCAGAGAGGCAATGGTCAAGCAACCCTGAGTAAGAGTGGACAGCTACTGTCACCGCTGGGGCACAGGGAGGAGATGATGTCCCTCCCGGGAATCCTCAGGGAGGGGCCAGAACCACAGCAGAGGTGCAGCCCTGTGCAGAATTAAACCACACAGGAGAGGCAGCCTCTAAAGTTGGGACAGGGACTGTCCTGGCTCCTCCCTTTGTCTCACCATCCTTTCTCCTGCCTCTTAAACCTCTTTCTGACTCAACTTAGCTAGAAGCCAGTTGGCCAGTTAGCAATGTAGTTTGGGAAATGTAGTTTGCAGAAGAAAAAGGAGGAGGGGCAAGGAATGGATCTAAGATCAAACAGACCAGTGCCCACATCTCTGTCTCATCTGCCTTTGGAGACAGCCTAATGCCTTACACAGTGGTTGACACATAGAAGGTATTTCATGAAGAGGAAAGACAGATGCGAGGGAAGGAGAAGGACAGGCACACGTTAGAAAGTCAGTTTCTAATCCAAAGGCAGCAACCTCAGTGCCTGCAGAAACCAGGCAGCTCACGTTAAAGGCGTGGCACTAGCACTAACCGGTTCTGTGAGGGTCGGAACTGAGAGTGCACGCCCTGCCTAAATGGGGCAGCCCTACTAGCTGTGGCCAATTTCTGCCAAGCAGAAATGCGGGTTCCGTGTTACCTGAATTGATGACTTTTCAGGAGAAACCAACAATCCTGACTTTTGAATTAAATCTACTGCTTTTTATATGTTGGCAAAGTCAAATCCAGATGAGTTTGAGACATCTTGTAGGGCCACAAAGAAGCTTATCAGAGCCCGGCTGGTGTAGCCCAGTGGATTGGGCACGGGCTGGGAACCAGAGGGTCCCGGTTTGATTCCCAGTTGGGGCACATGCCTGGGTTGCGGGCCAGGTCCCCAGTGAGGGCCGTGTGAGAGGCAACCATACATTGTTCTTTCTCCCTCCCTTCTCCTCTCTCTGAAAATACATAAAGAAAAAAAAAAGAAGCTTATCAGAGACTACTTGGGGCCATGACCATATCCCCTTTGCTTAAGTTTGATCACTTGGTTTTCCACTGGCCACCTTGGTTAAGTTGGGTCATTTTTAACCATCAGAAAGAAAGAGTGGATGAGTGATGCTAGAATGGATCCCGGAACAGAAAAAGGACTTTAGTGAAAAAAACTAGTAAAATCTAAAGAAAGTCTGGAGTTTAGTAGTAATGTATCCATGTTGGTTTCTCAGTTTTGTCATGATAATGTAAGATACTATCATTAGAGGAACTGAATAAGGGCATATGGGAGATCTTTCTACTGTCTTGCAACTTTTATATAAATCTAAAATTATTCCTAAATAGCCCTGACAGGTGTGGCTCAGTGGATTGGGTGTCACCCCACAAAGCCAAGGGTCGCTGGTTGGGTTCCCGGTCAGGGCACATGCCTGGGTTGAAGGGCCAGACCTCCAGTTGGGGGTGCGCTGGAGGCAACCAATTAATGTTTCTCTCACACATCCATGTTTCCCACTCTTTCTCCCTTCTTTCCCCTCTCTCTAAAAATAAATAAATAAAATCTTTACTAAAAATAAATAAACAAAATAAAATTATTTCTAAATAAAAGTTCATTTTCAAAAATAATGAACACAGTTGAATGAAACTCCAAACTCTATTTTTAAAGATTAATGAGTTCCTAACAATACTCAAAAAGAAAGAAAGAAAGAATTTGTTACCATTGGAAGAAGCTATTGTATATTTACTCTAAAAAAGTAGTAATTGGAGGGAAATAATTTACTCTGGCCTAATCAATGAGGGAAAAAATGCTCTTCTATAGAGAAGAGCATCTTAAAGGAAGGATAGTATTAGAATTTTGCAATCCCAAATGCAATAGTTGACTCAGGCAACAATCATCAATGGATGCTAAAACTATGGGGTGAGAGATTCAAGGAAGGTTGGGTACTCGCATGTGTGAAATGATCAGCCCATAGAGAACTCACTGGAAGAAATGACTTTACAATGGAGAAGTCAGGTTGTCACCACTGATGAATTGTCACCATGGTGGAACCCATTGATCAATCTGAACTTCATTAATGAGACAACTAGTCATTACAGACCTGTGCTTTGATGCAACAGGACACACACAACACCACCTAGAAGGAATTCTCACCAAAAATGTTTGGCCAAAATTGTATCAAACCTTTATATCCAACTTCTAGTTTACAGGAAATAGAAGAGACAGAAGGACATGTTAAATATACCACAAGGAAGCAGTCAGACAAATCAAGAAAATGGGGCATTCTACCAGTAAGACAATGACCTTGGTTTCTTTATAAATCAATTACCTGGAGAAAACGGAGAGAGATTGAGAGAAGAGGTGATTCTGGACTTAAAGAGACTTAAGAGATATCATCAAATGACACTTGTGGACTTGATTGGCTTCTGGTTTGAATCAAATGTAAAAGACATTTTGGGAGCAATTGGGGGCATATGGATATGGAGGAATTCAATGATATTACAGATTTGGGGCTCATTTTGTTAAATGTTATAATAACATTGTGGCTAAGCAAAGAAGGTCTCATTTTTTTTAAGGATGCATACTGAAGTATTTAGGGGTAAAATTTAATGTTGACTATAAATAATTTAAAGTACTGAAGCCCAAAAATAAAAATTAGATGAACAGATATTGCAAAATGTTCACAATTGTTATATCTAAGTGATGTGTTATGCATGTCCATTATAGGATTTTCTCTGATTTTCTGTATGTTTGAAATTATTTATAATAAGGAACAAAAGACAAGTGCAGGCTAAGCAAGCATTCATTTACTCCACAAATACTTATTGAGCACCTCCCATGTACCAGGAACTGATCTAGGCATTGGGGTTATAGTAAACAATTTTTTAAAAAGTCCTTGCCCTCCTAGGATTATATCCAATTGAAGAAGGAAGACCATCAGTAAACCAAGCAGGTAAAGTAACAAGTTATGTGGAAAAAAATAGGGTAAGAAAATAAGGATAGGAAAAATATCTATATTGGGTAGATATTGGTCTTTTAAGTGGGATAACCAAGGAAGGCCTCTCTGAGGGGTTGACATTTAAACAGAGACCTGAAAAAGTGAGAAAAACCCTGAATGGGTGGCTAAGTTGGTCGGAGCATCATCCCATACACCAAACAGTTGCAGATTTAGTTCCCTGTCACAGCGCATACCTAGCTTGTGGGTTCAATCCCTTTTCAGGGTACACATAGGAGGCAACCAATTGATGTTTCTCTCTCACATCAATGTTTCTCTCTCTCTTTCTACCTTCCCCTTCTCTCTCTCTAAAAGCAATAAAACATATCCTCAGGTGAGGATTAAAAAAATAAGTAAGAAAAACAGCCACTGGGATACTTGGTAGAGGAGCAAGAGTTTAAAGCAGAGAAAATAGAAAGTGCAAAGGCCCTGAGGTAGAAGCGGGTTTGGCAGTATTCAAGAAGCAACCAGGAGGCCAATGAAGCTCATGTGGAATGAGCAGGGGAAGAATGGTAGTAGATGAACTCAGAGAAGTAGTGAAGGGGATGGAGTATTGCAGATGCTGGGGAAACATACTGCCATGTCAGTTCTTATTCTGAGATGGGGAACACTAGAGGAAGGACATGATTTGACTTATTTATTTTCAATTACTTTATGAAAACTTATAAACATACAAAAGTAGAAAGAATAGCATAATGAACACTAAAGTACCCATCACACAGCTTCGCCACTGACTCATGGCCAATCTTATTCATCTCTACCTTCCACATTATGCAAGTGGTTCTTTTGATACAAATGCCAAACATTTTACCATTTCTCCTCTAAATAGTTTTGTATCTGTATTTAAAATATAATATCTCTTCACTTCCAGCCAAGATGGAGGCATAAGTAGATATGCGTCACTTCGTCACATAACCAGAGGAAGGATAACAACCAATTTAAAAACAAAAAACAACCAGAACTACCAGAAAATTGAACTGTATGGAAGTCCAACAAGGAGTTAAAGAAAAAACATTCATCTAGCCCTGGCTGATGTAGCTCAGTGGATTGAGTGCCAGCTGGGAACAAAAGGGCTGCCGGTTCAATTCCCAGTCAGGGCACATGCCTGGGTTGTAGGCCAGGTCCCAGTGAGCGCCACGTGAGAGGCAACCATACATTGCTGTTTCTCTCCCTCTCTTTCTCCCTCCCTTCCCCTCTCTCTAAAAATTAAAAAAAAAATTTATCTAGATTGGTAGGAGGGTTGATATGGGCAGCCCAGGCAGAAAGGACACTCGACAAGGTGGCAGCTGATGGATTAGGTGGTCCCACATTTGAATGTGAATGAACTCGGAGGAAAAACTGGGGAGCAAGACAGACCATGCAACCCAGGTTTCCAGCACCAGGAAAAGAAAGTTTCAAAACCTCTGGCTGTAAATACCTGTGGAGGGTTGTGGTGGCAGGAGAAACTCCCAGTCTCATAGGAGAGTCTGTTGGAGGAGACCAAGGGGTTCTAGAATATACACAAGCCCACACACCCGAATCATCACCAGAAGGACACAATTTGCTTATGGGTAGCAAGGGAAGTCACTGAATGTGGGGCAATAGCTAAGCAAGCAGCATTGTTCCCTCTCTGACACCTCCCCCATGTACAGTGTCACAATGCAGACAAGTGGGTTGCCATGCCCTGGCAAACACCTAAGGTTACACCTCTTACAACATAACAGATGCACCGAGACAAAAAAAATATGACCCAAATGAAATAACAGATCAAAACTCCAGGAAAAGACCTAAGCAACTAGGAGAGGCACCACCTTATCAGTTGCAGAGTTCAAAACACCAGTATCAGGATACTCACAGAAATTACTGAGTACAGTTGCAAAATAAAGGAAGAAATGATGGCTATACAAAGTGAAATAAAGGAAAATGTGCAGGCAACCATCAGTGAAGGGAAGGAAACCAGGACTCAAATCAATGGCTTGGACCAGAAGGAAGAAATAAACATTCAACCAGAACAGAATGAAGAAACGAGAATTCAAAAAAATAAGGAGAGGCTTAAGAACCTCTGAGACAACTTTAAACATTCCAACATCTGAGTGATAGGGGTGCCAGAAGGAAAAGAGGAAGAGCAAGACATTGAAAACTTATTTGGACAAATAATGATGGAAAACTTCCCCAATCTGGAGAAAGGAATAGACATGCAAGTCCAGGAAGCTCAGAGAGTCCCAAAGAAGTTGGACCCAAAGAGGAACACACCACAACACATCATGATTAATTATCCAAGATTAAAGATAAGAAGAGAATCTTAAAAGCATCAAGAGAAAAGGATGCAGTTACGTACAAAGGTGTGCCCATAAGACTATCAGCTGATTTCTCAAAAGAAACCTTGCAGGCAAGAAGGGGCATGAAAGAAGTATTCAAAGTCATGAAAGGCAAGGACCTACATCCAATAATATTCTACCCAGCAAAGCTATCATTTAGAGTGGAAGGGCAGATAAAGTGTTTCCCAGATAAGGTCAAGTTAAAGGAGTTCATCATCACCTAGTCCTTATTATATGAAATGTTAAAGATACTTCCAGCCAAGATGGAGGCGTAGGTAGACACACTGTGCCTCCTCGCACAACCAAAAGAGGGAAAAACAACAATTTAAAAAACAAAAACAGCCTGGCTGGCATAGCTCAGTGGATTGAGCATGGGCTGGGAACCAAAGGGTCCCGGTTCAATTCCCAGTCAGGGTACATGCATGGGTTGCAGGCCAGGTCCCCAGTGAGGGCCATGTGAGAGGCAACCACACATTGATGTTTCTCTCCCTCTTTCTCCCTCCCTTTCCCTCTCTCTAAAAATAAAAATAAAATCTTAAAAAAAAAAACAAAAAAAACACAGCAAGATCTGACAGAAAACTGAACTGAGTGGAAGTCTGACAACCAAGGAGTTAAAAAAGATACGTTCATCCAGACCGGTAAGCGAGGTGGAGCCGGGTGGAGAGCACTCTGCAAGACGTGGTTTGTGGAGCGGTACCGGCAATGCTCCAGCTGCCCAGAGAGGCCGTGGCAGGTGCGCCTGGCCAAAACGCAGCAGGCACACTCGGCAAAACCAGGGCTGAGACTGGTGGACTGGGCGGTCCCTCATTCTCGCGCTGATAAACGGGTAGGAAAAGTTGGGGAGCGGAACAGACCTTGAAGCCCACCAACGTAGGGCAGTAAAGCCTCAAACCACCAATTGAATACACCTGTGGGGGTTGAGGTGGCAGTGGGAGGAACTCCCGGCCTCACAGGAGAGTTTGTTGGGGAGACCCACAGGGACTTGGAACTGTGCAGGTCCGCCCACTCAGCCCGGAGCCAGCAAAGAAGGGCCCAACTTGTTTGTGGGTAGCTGGGGAAGTGCAGAGAAAAGAGCAAGTACCATTGTTCTCTCAGGCCTCGCCCCCACAGACAGCATCACAACACAACGACGTGGGTTACCCTGCCCTGGTGAACATCTAAGGCTCTGCCCCTTAAAGTAACAGGAGCACCGAGAAAAAAAATGGCCCAAAATAAAGAACACATCAAAGCTCCAGAAAAAATACAACTAAGTGACGAAGAAACAGCCAACCTATCAGATACACAGTTCAAAGCACTGGTAATCAGGATGCTCACAGGATTCAAAGAAAGATTGTCACAATTACTTGAACAAATGAAAGATAATATAAAGGAAATGAGGGGAAATCTGCAGGGAACCAATATGGATGAGAAGGAAATTGGGACTCAAATCAATGGAGTGGACCAGCAGAAAGAAAAAAACATCCAACCAGAAAAGAATGAAGAAACAAGAATTCAAAAAACTGAGGAGAGGCTTAGGAACCTCCAGGACATCTTTAAACGTCCGAACATCTGAGTCATAGGGGTGCCAGAAGGAGAAGAGGAAGACCAAGGGATTGAAAACTTATTGGAACAAATAATGAAGGAGAACTTCCCCAAGCTGGTGAAGGAAATAGATTTTCAGGAAGTCCAGGAAGCTCAGAGAGTCCCAAAGAAGTTGGACCCAAAGAGGAACACACCAAGACACAACATAATTACATTACCCAAGATTAAAAATAAGCCCCCGGCTGGTGTAGCTCAGTGGATTGAGCGCGGGCTGGGAACCAGAGGGTCCCGGTTCGATTCCCAGTCGGGGCACATGCCTGGGTTGCAGGCCAGGTCCCCAGTGAGGGCCATGTGAGAGGCAACCATACATTGCTCTTTCTCCCTCCCTTCTCCTCTCTCTGAAAATAAATAAATAAAATCTTAAAAAAAAATAAGAAGAGAATCTTAGAAGCAGCAAGAGAAAAGGAGACAGTTATCTACAAAGGAGTTCCCATAAGACTGTCAGCTGATTTCTCAAAAGAGACCTTGCAGGCAAGAAGGGGCTGGAGAGAAGTATTCCAAGTCATGAAAGGCAAGGACCTACATTCAAGAATACTCTATCCAGCAAAGCTATCATTTAGAATGGAAGGGCTTCTCATTCTAAATGAAGTGATAAAGTGCTTCTAGATAAAGTGCTTCTCAGATAAGGTCAAGTTCAAGGATTTCATCACCACCCAGCCTTTATTATATGAAATATTAAAGGGATTTATATAAGGCATGGAGGGATATCAACAGGGGAGTGGTAGGGGGAGAGAGGGGGAAAAGGTGCAGAGAATAAGTAGCATAAATGGTAGGTATAAAACAGACAGGGGGAGGTTAAGAATAGTATAGGAAATGTAGAAGACAAAGAACTTAT
>PVJI01030259.1:0-14412 GCA_004026765.1 Micronycteris hirsuta | reverse complement strand
CGTTTCCAGAACACGCATGTCCATGGAGCCCCAGAGAAGGCTGCACCATGAGTTGGCTCCTTTGACTTTGTGGTTGACCTTGGATGCCCCATCCCTGACTCTGTACAGGTCGAAGGCCCGTTCCTTGTTGGGGTCTGTTGGAGCCCCCCTGTCCGCACAGACCGCGGTTCCTTCATCTGTCCCTGCCTTGTGTAACCTGCGGTGTGCCCCAGCTTTGACAAGCACGAATAAAGCTGTTTGCTCAGGGTGAAATCAGGGGATTGCTGGGGTATGTTTGCCCATGACATATATCTGACTTTCTGGGGGGGCTGTTCATTTCATAAAAACGACATCAAAAAGGCTTTAGGACAACCTGGCTGGTGTAGCTCAGTGGATTGAGCGCAGGCTGGGAACCAGAGGGTCCCGGTTCGATTCCCAGTCGGGGCACATGCCTGGGTTGCGGGCCAGGTCCCCAGTGAGGGCCATGTGAGAGGCAACCATACATTGCTCTTTCTCTCCCTTCTCCTCTCTCTGAAAATAAATAAATAAAATCTTTAAAAAAAAAAAAAGAAAAGAAAAAGGCTTTAGGAAAAGGACATCAGAGGAAAATGTAAACGTTTTACCTGCATCTTTCTTTTCGCTGGCTTTTTGGGAGGGGAGGGAGGGAGAAAGTGAGGAAGAGAGAGTTCATTTGTTGTTCCCCCTACTCATGCATTCATTGGTTGATTCTTCCACGTACCTTGACCGGGAATCGAACCCACAACCTTGGCGCATCAGGACAACGTTCTCACCAACCGAGCTACGTGGCCAGGGCTCACCTGTGCTTTTCTTGAACGTGCTGGATTGTCTCTTTGTCAATGTGGTATGGCGCTGCCTATGTGGGACATGATTTCGTACAGTAGCTGTTTGTAAAACCCTCCTGCCTCCCATGGCCCCGTCTCTAAGGTGAGTTTTAAACACGAAATGCACAAGCGCACACCAACGGAGAGAAAAAAAATCACCCTACTTCTTACAATGAAATATAGTTTCCAAAGAGAGGGGGGAAGGGATGGCCCGTGAACATTGTCATCTCCTGTTATTTTGTAACCAGACAGCCGTGTGTTATTTGGGGGAAATCGGGACCCTTGGCGCCCATGCACTTGGAGTGAAGGCGGGCAGTGTTTTCTGCCATGCTTTGGGGTGTTGCGGGGTGGGCGAACTCTGAAATTATTTCCTGAGGCAGAGGAACTGTTTCCTGCTGGAAAGCCCATGGGGTTTGGAGGTGGAGGGGCTGGCTTTGAGTGGCCCGTGCCCCCTTTTGGTGCAAGGCCACTGCAGAGGGCAGATGCATCCACAGCCCAGTGGCGAAAGGGACTCGGAAGATGTGGCTAAATTCTGAACCTTGCGGTGGGGAGATTACACGGGATTACACAGGGGGCCGATCTATTCACTGGGGATTGGAAGAAGGAGGCAGAAGAGGCGGAGCTAGGACTGGCAGGCTGTGGGGAGGACAAGGGCTGAAGTGGGTCCCCTGGCCAGGAACACAGGCCCTAGACACCAAAGTCCCGTGAGACCCTTGGGGAGCTCTGACGTCCGAGTGGGCAGAGAATACATGGTTGGGAGCCGGTATGTGTACGGTACTCTGTGACAGCTGCAATCAATCCCCCTGGGACGCGACTTCCCTCCTGTGTAAAATGAAGATGGTCCCGCTGCCTCTCTTCAACCACTTCCGAGGTTGCCATGCCAACAAGGGAGGTCATCTCTGCAAATGTGCAGGAAACCATAAGGACACTGTGTGGCGTAGGAGACGCATAGTTACTATCACTTTACTTCGGTGTTTGCTCACCAGTGCCTGCTGCTATCAGAAGACATTTACTTTTACGGAGGCTTCTGATGGCCTTTACCCTCCCTGAGCGGGTGACGGCTGGAGTCCCCAAGCATCTCTGCTCTGAGAATCCACCCAAGTGTCCTAGGACGATGTTAACAAGCTAGGTGAGGAATCATCTCCCGGAAACGAGGGTCAGCACACTTTCTGCAACAGGCCAGAGAGCAACCCTTAGTGAGGATTTGGGGGACGGCGCTGTCTCAGCCTCCTCTCTGCTGCTACAGAGCCCTCACCCGTGAAGGAGCACGGGTTCCAGCCTGCGCCTGCCCCCGCAGCAGGAGGTCCCCAGCAGGGATTTGGGGGTGGGGGTGGGGTGGGACCGTGACCTTGCATGGTGCTGTGTGGTCACTGTCCACGAACTGAAATGTGGCGTTTCTGACAACGGTACACACAGAGAATCAGAGGCAGTCTCGTTCACAGCACCTTTAATTGGTTCCCCGCTCATCCCCAACAGGCGCTGGACATGTTTGCAGAGCAGGTTACCGCTGCAGCAGCTCCTGGGTGCTCTCGTCCGGACTCTGAAGAGGCAGAAGTTACCAGAATCACCCTGAGAGCTTTCCACTGGAAGTACGGAAAAGCAAACACATGCGTGACTCAATCAGGCCTCTGGAAACATTGGATAACTATTTAAACATAGCTGGGGTTTTGTGTGATCCTGCGTATTATTTTGCATGTTTTTTTTGGGGGGGGGCATCATTTTAGGCATTTAGAAACAAGAGCCCCTCAGTGGCCAAAGAAGGGGGCAGGCGTAGAGAGGGCTACAAAGCCCCTCCCTCAATATTTTTAAGCACTTGGGGCTAGTCTTCTCTGAATGTTGGAGCTGAAAGCGCCTGCCCTCCAGTGTTACTAGAAGGATCAAGTTCAATGCTGCGTGTGAACACCCCCGTGCCAGATGCAAAGTGCCTGCAGTGTGCACAGGATGGGAAGGGAATGGGACATTCCACAGGGAAAGACGTGGCAACAACTCGCAGGCCTTCCTTGGGGGGGGAGGAGGGGCGCCCCCACCAAGCACCACCCAGCGGGCGGTTTAAACAGCAGGAACGGAGGTTCTCACCCTCCCCTAGGCTGTCAGCTCCAGGACACGGTGTGCGCCGGCCCATTTTCTCCTCATCTGCAAGAAGACCGGCACGATGATTAGGACATTTTCAAACAGGCAAGAGAGTCTGAGCTCACCTGCTTTGTTACTTAATGAAGAACAGCTGCCCCGTGGAGGGACGCTTTCCATCATTTTCCCGTACTTTAAATCATGGGCATCTGCCGAGTCATCAAAACATACCAAGAAGCCTTACACCAAGGACAGTTCGGAATTTCCAAGCCTCTTCACATTGAGCAGGGATGGCAGGCCCAGAGGGCCAGGCTTTTTTTTTTTTTTTTTCCCCATTTAATTTTATTTATGTTTTTGGCTGCGCGGCTACTCGAGAGCGTGCGGTAGCAGAGAGCCGCGTCCGGGTAAAGCCGAAAGCGGTGTTGCTGTCAACTTGTTATTTACTTTCCAAATCTGAATGACTGAGCAAGGCGAAAGGAGAATCAATCAACCACAATGTGACCCTACAGGCGGAAAAAACGCGGCGCTGCCATCCGCGGGCGGTGGGGGAAGGGAAGCACGTGTAACCCGGGCAGGGTTGCATCATGAGCTCGCTCGGGTTTTCTGTTGCACCCTGGGTTTTTCGGTTGCCTGTAATACCTCTCGGCATCAGCCCGCTCAAGCCCAGGGAGCCCGGGAGCAACGAAGGGCAGGCTCACGGGAAGGCCCCGCCACGTCCTTTTGGGGGGGCCTTGAATGGCAACCGATAGATAATAAGACACACTCTATTCTGCTGATTCACAAGTATGGAGACAGTGTAAGTGTGTATTTTTTTATTGCTGTGCTCGATAATAATGGTGTAGCGACCGTCGTGTTACATCCTTGACGTTTTTCAGCAGTCTAGGGCAGGGGACTATTTCGGTCCGCCTTTTCGGTGGAGGACCAGCCCCGTGGAAAACTCACCTCGGGACCCCCCCACCGCCACCCCGCCAGCACCAAGAACAACAAATGGTTCTGTGTCCCAGAAACAGAGCAAGTTACAGTTTGCAATGCCGAGTGTCCCGGGCTCTGAGCGCGAAGCTCATGCTACACGCACGGGAGGGGCCCCCTTCTGTAAAATGTGCCACAGAGCCGACTCCAGAGGCGCGGGGGGTGGGCGCGGGTATCTGTCTCATTGAATGGAGGCCACCGGCGTGGGGCGCTTGGCACCGACCTGGAGGGGAGGCAGGGACGCTGGGGACTTGGGCGCTCCAGGGCTGGGCCGAGGCAGCCATTGCAACAGAAAAAGGCTTGGGAAATGCCCGAGGTCTGAAGCCTGTGGGGGGCGGTGGGGGGCGGTTCCCCCCAACCCCCGAAGCTCCCAAACCCCAGCTCCTGGCTTGCACCCGTGTGTGTCGTGTCTGAGTTTCTGTCCCCCCAAGCATTTCTGGCCCCAACCGGGAGGTGTTTTGCAACCATGGAGGCCCCCCCCCACTTTACGGGGAAGGGGGGAGACCATCGGGGTGGCCCCAAGGCCGCAGATTTTGAGGGCGTTGTCCCCCCCCCACCCCGGGCGGGTCTCGGGGGTTTCTCTTAGGGCACTTGAGCGGCTTTTTCCTTGAGGTGGGGGGCGGATAACACTCCAGGACTGGCCGGGATTCCCCGGTCCTATGGAACCCTTGGGTGGGGGGGGGGTGGCCCGGGTTCCGGCCCCCTCGGGGCAGTGGGGGGAAAGGCTGAGTGGGGGTAGGCCCACGTTCCCTTCCTGCCCCCTGGAGGCCACGGGAAGGGACAGGGTTCGGAGCAAGTAGGCGGAGGTCCGGGTTCCCCGCACCCATCCGAGGCGTGGGGGGCAGGGGCGAGCTCGCGGTGAGGGGTTGGGCAGGGTCGCAGGTTTCCTGCGTTTGGAGAGGGGCTGGATGGGGACCCGGATCCTCCCCGGAGGCCGTGGGGGAGGGGCCGTGCTAGGGCGCGGATTCCCGTCCCAGTCGCTGGGGAGGGGGGAGGGGCAGGCCTGGGGTCCCTATCCTCGGCGGGGGAGTGGCTGGTGTGGGACAGGGCCCCCCGGGGCGCAGGGGCGGGGCCGACGGGGACGCGGGGGCCCCGCTCCGGGTGTGGGGGTGTGGGGGAGGGGCGGGCCGGGGTGGCCGAGGCGGCCCCCTTGGCAGTCCTCCCGGCCGGGGTCGGCGCTCTGGCGGCGGCCGCTCCCCCCGGAGGTCACTGCCGGTGCCCGTCCCTCCCGCCGTCCCGCCCTCTGTCGCCGCTGCCGCTGCTCCCGCCCCGGCCCCCCCACCCCCAACTCTCCGCGCTCGGGAGCGAGAAGCCGCCCGCGCCCCCGCCCCGCCGCCGCCGCAGCGCCTCGGCCGCCATTCGGCACCGAAACTTTCCAGCGCCCGCGCCTCTCGGGACTCGGCGGCGGCGGGGCGGGGGCGGCGCGCGGCTGCTCCGGGGCGCCGGGCCCTCCTCGGCCGCGGCTCGGCCCGGCTCGGCGGCGGCCGGCCGGACAGAGGCTTGGCGCGGCGGCGCCCCACAAGTTGCCCTGCCTGCGGCGAGGTGAGTGCGCGGGGCCGGGTGGGTGGGAGGCCGCGGGGCGGGGGGCGCAAACTTCTCGGGCTGGGGGCCCGGCCGGCGGCTGAGGGCGCCCGGGCGCTCCGCCCGCCGCCGGGGCTCTGGAGGGGCAGGTCCCCAACTGTCGCCGGAGCTTGGGCGGGGGTGCGGCGCGCTCCCTGCAGGCTGAACAATACCCCAATGTGGCCGCTCCCCAAAGTGCCGGCGCGGGCGGAGGCTGGGGGCGGGGGGCTCCTTTGTTTTGGGGAGGGGGAAGCAGCCGGTAAGTTTGGGGAGGCCCTGGATCTACCCCCTGGTCTTCTTTGTCTGCCGCTCTTGGGGCCGGTGGGCGAATCTGCTGCGCCGCGGGCGCCCCCGTGGGGGAGGGGAGCCCCATTCATCCCTGGGCGCCGGCCGGCCCGCCCCGGACCGGGTGGCGGCGCGCGGTGGAGTGCCGAGCGAGGCCCCGCGGCTGCTCTGTTTCCGGGGCGCAGAAACTGTCAGGGAAGTCGGGAGCGCCCGGGCCCGAGCGGAGAGGGCCGGGCAGGGCGCGACCTCGGCGGATGGGGGGCGCCCCTGTGGTGGCGCGGCCGGGCGGGGTGCAGACCTGTTGCTCGCGTGCTCGGAGGAGGGGTGGCCCCAGATCCGCTTCCCGGGCCCTGCTCCCTCGGGGACGTTACCCGCTGGGGCCCAGTGTGCTCTGAACCGGCGGGGGGCGCGCTTTCTCGGGTTGGTGGCCTAGGGGGTCTGTGACGCTTTGGCGCTGGGATGGAGCCTGGGCTTCACGTGTTTCGCCTGTGCACAGTTGCGCCGCGGCCCGGGCTCGCTCTCTGCACGGCCCCGGGTTCTCCCACCCAGGTGCTTTGCAAGTTCCACAAAGTGAAAGAAGTTGGAGGTGCCTTCCCCGCCCCCCCCAGTCGGTGATGTTGTGCAGCGGGACCCCCCAAAGAAACAAAACCCCAGCCACTGTCGCAGCTGCAACTGTCGCTGCTTTGCATGGTCACATGCGAGTTGACCCAACTTATGGGTGTTTTTTTCTTCCGAGGCGCTGCCTGAATCCCTGGTTTCACCTGGAGGCGGAGGGGCAGGACCCGGCCCCAGAGGGGAGGGGGCGCTGGGTGAGGTCCTGTGGGGATTTTAGGAGAAATTTACAATTAGTCATTCCTGGAAAAGACGCGATTAGGGAGGCGGAGGGAAAAAAAGCAAACAAAGAATGTTGAGTTTGGAGCCGTTAAGACCTTAAGGTGATGTTTTTTTTATTTTCAAAGATGTTAACGTGTCAAATGAGTTGCAGGTTTTTGTGGAAAAACCACGTGGCTGGGTAACTAATCAGGAAAGAACTTGACGTGCATCCCCTGACCCACTAATTAAAAAGGGCCCCCCAAGGGGCTGCAGCTGGTAAGTGGCTGCGCACCTGTGTGGCCGTGGGTGATTTTTGGTGTTTTCTACCTGGGGGTGCGGGTTTTGCCCCTTCGGTGGGCTGAGTGGTTTCTGCTGTGAGTCGTTTCAAAGAAGAAATGTGAATGACGATCATCACCTCACGAAGATACGGAAAAGCGAGTATTTTGGAATCTGGGGTCTTTTCATCGGTTGCGTTGGTAGTGCAGTGGCGCACACCGGCCGCCTGGTGAGGCGGCCCCTCACGTTTCCTAGCGATGGGTAGACATTCATTAACAGAGACAGTGAGGGACTCTGTCAGGCCCCGTTCAGGGAAGGGTCAGAGGGGGCTCCCTCAGGGGCCCTGTGCCCAAGAGCAGGCTGTGTCTCAGCAGAACGAGGCGGGCTGGCGCTGTGCTGTGTGTTTATCCGGGCGTGACCAGTACCGCCACTAAAATTTCACACGTGGACAGCTCGCTCTTCCCAACCTGATGCCTGCGGGAAGTCTGCGCGTTTGGATAGGGGTCACGCATG
This sequence comes from Micronycteris hirsuta, assembly GCA_004026765.1. Taxonomy (NCBI): domain Eukaryota; kingdom Metazoa; phylum Chordata; class Mammalia; order Chiroptera; family Phyllostomidae; genus Micronycteris; species Micronycteris hirsuta. Next base: position 7,108 of record PVJI01030259.1, on the reverse strand, counting down.
TTGGCGGTGTCTTTGTGGGTGTGGTGTCTTCGTGGGAGAGTCTCACCTCCATGTGTGGGAGCCGCGGTTCTGTGACCTGTGTGCTGCCGTCCTGAGACAGTGAAGCCCCCGGGGTGGCCAGGAGAGCCCCGGAGTCCAAGCCCGTTTTGCCAGGTGACGCTGGGCTAGCAAAGCAGCCTCTGTCCTCCCTCGTTTGACCTCAGTCAGTGAGACATCCAGGACCGGCTCCACGTGGACCTTGAAGTCCCGCCCCTTGCTGAGGGCCGTTTTCTGTGGCTGTGAAAACAAGGGAGCAGGAGGCGAGGTACCCCCTGTGCCCGGAGAGTGTATGCAAAAGTTCTGGAGAACCACAAAGGCGCCTGTACACTTCAGCTGTTGCTCTTGAGCGGTAGGGTAATTGTCGGCAGGGCCGTGGAATGCTGTGCCCCGAGGAATTTATAGGCACTAACGCCCTCCGGGAAGCAATGATTGTTTCCTATCTGCGGCAAGTCTGCCGGATGCTGGAGACGCTACGGGACCTGCTGGTACCTACATAGTGGCTGGAGGATCTTCTCATTCCTGGAGCCCTGCTCTTCCTCAAGGCTCACCCTGTCTTCCGGACTCCCTAGTGTGAATTTTCCCAGACAAAAGTTCTTTAAAGCACATGCACGTGGAAACCAGAGTCTTCATTGACGTCCGTGTGAACATAGACGCACGTCTGAACAGAATCGGGAAACGCCTACCACCGCCGAGGGACTGTCTCCCTCCATAGCTTTGTTCCCCTAGATGGTAGCCACTCAACACGGGTGCGTATTGAGACTCAAATTAGTTAAAATTCAGTAACACTAAGCATTGCGTCCTTTCGATGGTTGCAGCCGTAACTCCTGCGCTGGATGGTGCCTGTGGCTAGTGGCCACCGTATTCGATAGCACAGGGCTTACAGAAAGTGTTGTGGGACGGCCCCACTCTGTCCTTACTTCAGTGACACATTCCTAAAGGAAGCACTGGAATGCGGGCCCGGGGCCCCCGGTGGCTGGAGCCTCGTCCCCGTACAACCAGAAGGTTGCAGGTTTGATCACTGCTCAGCGCATGGAGGGCAGGTGGTCAGCTGGTGTTTCTCTCTCCCATCGGTGTGCGTTCTCTCTCTCTCCCTCAAAATCGGTAAATATATCCTCAGGTGAGGGTTAAAAAAAAGAAAACAATTTTGTTGGGGGGAGGGGCAGGTCATCAAAGATTGAAATATTTCACAGGTAGACCTTAAAAAAAAAAAAAGGACCCTGAATTTCAGCCGGCAACTCACTCTGGAAAGCGATTTCAGTGAAGGGACTCTTCCCCCGAAGTCGACAGCTGCGGTTGTGGGGTGAGCTGCTTTGCGTTAATTTTGAATCATAAAACCAGACTTCGCTGCCGACCGCTTCTCCTTGGGCGAGGCATTTCGTGTCCTTGTGCCTCAGTTTCCCCCGTGTGGAAAGTGGCGTGGTCAGTCCCCAAGTGCCGGCCTGAGCAGAAGGTGGTGAGTGTGCCTTGGGACAGTCAGGGCCCCAGGGGTCACGGAGAGGCTCACTCTGCTGTGTCTCAGTCCTGGCTTGCTCTGGCCACCGGGGCTGGCCACTGGGGCTTCCCTCCGGCCCTGGAAGTTTCGGTCCTAAGTATTAAGGTTCCATCACTGGGCGTCAAAGTCTTTTTTTTTTTTTTTTTAAAGATTTTATTTATTTATTTTTAGAGAGAGGGAAAGGGAGGGAGAAAGAGAGGAAGAGAATCAGCAATGTATGGTTGCCTCTCACATGGCCCTCACTGGGGACCTGGCCCGCAACCCAGGCATGTGCCCTGACTGGGAATCGAACCAGGACCCTTTGGTTCCCAGCCCGCGCTCAATCCACTGAGCTACACCAGCCAGGGCTGTCAAAGTCTTTTTGTATAAAAATGCTGATAAGGCATCCTTCCAACAAAGTGAGACTTCCCAAGAATCAAAGTTTTTTTTTTTTTAATGGCTGAGCACTCTCTGTTTCCTGTCTACGGGGTCCGTGAGTCAGGATGTTATTTTTATTACCTTTGCATAGTTTTTATTTTTATAGCAACAGGTTACAGGTTGCCTTTGTAAATGAGGAAGGGGGGAAGACCCAGTTTTGTATCTGTCCGTGGGGTGACTTCCCAGATGGCTCCTGTGGTATTATTTGTCCTCACTTCTGCTGCTCCTCAGGTCTGTGGGTGACCTTTGGCTGAAGGATTTAATCCGCTAGGCTGTCGGAGATTGTGTTCCAGCGTGGGAGAGGATCCCTGCGGAGGGAGGCCAGGCCCAGGCCCAGGCAGATGGTGTTGCATGGGTCCCCAGGCAGCGCCAGGAATTCACAGTCATAGCTAACCCTGTGAGCTGGGGAACACCCGGCTCCAACCTGGGGCTGCCCCTTTCCCAGGAACCTCCTGTGGTGTTCCCCCCTGGGACCCTGCCAGGCCGAACCCCGAGTCCGACGCCAGTCACAGCTGCCCTGCGTGTGAGGGGGCCCAGCCCGGCTCTGGTGTCTTCCTACCCCTCTGTCCCCCACCGAAGGGGAAAAAAAAAAAGGACGCTCTATCCAAGAAGTTAACATTTCACCCCCAAAGACATGTTAAAAATAGTTTCAGTCAGGAAGCAAGACTACAGTCGTTTTGTAAACACTTTTTTTTTTTACGTTGGAAAGATAAACTTTTTTTTTTTCCGTAACTATTTTTAGCATGGAGGAGGTCACTGGCCTCGGAGCGGAGACTGGATGTGACTGTCCCCTCAGGTCCTGGCGTCCTTGTCCTTCCCCTCCTCTCCGTCCTTCCCGTGGGGTTGACCAAGGGCAGCGCGCTGGCCACAGCGGCAGAAGGAGGGCCACCAAGCCAAAACAAAAGCTGGGTGTGGGAAGGCACTGCCCAAGTCAACATGTTTCTAATGGGCGGGCGGGGGAGGGCTTAACATGAGAAAGGGTTTGGATTCCCGAGGGGAGCAGGCGGCCATGAAGAACGTGCTCTCTGGGCGGCTTCTAGACCAGGGAGCGGGGACCTTGACTGAAAACCGGGGGGTTCTGGTGCATCCTCTTCTCTGCGATCTGAAATTTATGCAGAGCTGGCACTGGCAGCCACGGAACCACTGGCTTGCAACAAATGTAACGTTCGGTGGGGAGAGACGATTCGTGTGGGTCTCGTTTCCTTGTTTGTTTCCTTGTTCCTTTGTAGCGGTCTGTTCTTGGTGGATGGGAAGCCAGGTGGAGATGCGGCGCCCAGTGTAGGCTGGAGAGCAAGGGGTGTCTCAGCACGGGAAGGTGGAGGAGGTGAGCGTTCGTGGGAATCCTAGTCTCAACGTGCGACCCTAGAGTTCTGCCGTCGGCGATGGGTTGTGGGGGCAGTTTTGGTCCCTGCTGTTGAAGAGCGTGTGGCAATGCCCTGAGACGTGCTGGTGGTTGCAAGTTGGGGGTGGGGGAGGGTGGTGCTCCTGGCCTTTGGGGGTCTCCTCCACCTCCTGCCGTGCTGGGGCCAGCCCCCCTGCCCCAGAGAATGACCGCGTGCAGGTGGCGCCCCCATGGACAAACCGCCCCTGATTGGATGGTCAGCTCTGCAGGCCTGTGTTGGGAAAGGTTGGCAGCTTCCAAGGCAGGAAAAGAATGCACGCGTGCATATACATATACATCTCTGGGTCTGTAGTTCTTGAGGCACGCGCATGTGTTTTGGGGGGGTCCAGGTGGAGTTTGGGATGCTCCCAGAAGGTGGGGTGCAGTGAATGGACTTGGGAGACCCGGGAGAAACCAGGGCAGGCACAGCCGGGGGAGGAGGGCGGGGCTGGGAGTTGCCTAAACTCTGTCTCAACACAAGTAATTCCGCGCCCAGATGCTAGGACACCTTGATCGCCTGTTCGCGGACAGCTGCCTATAGGTTTTGTTGATGTCCTTGCAGACTTCCTGCGTCTTACTGTGGGTCGGCTTTATGGTACCATTGGGATTTATTAGGGAACAACCTCCCCCCCCAACAAAATGCGCTGTATGTTTTCACGGGTCCCCTCTCTGTCTCCAGCCACGTGGCGGTTCACCTGGATTTGGGGTTGCCCCACCAGCGTGCTGGCGGGAACGGGAGAGCGCGGGCAGCTGAAGGGAGTTTCTGCTGCTTACAGGGCTCTCGACACAGCTGGACGCAATGTGCACCGAGGGTCAGCAGGTCTGGCCCAGCTGTGAGCCGGGGTCCTCCTGAGCCCGCCGGCGGCCCCAGGTCCTGGTGGCCCCCAGAGGAGTGTTGGGCGTATGCTAGGCTGGCGCCTTCTGGCTCTGGGGGGGCATGGGCCGGTGACCATGTTGGCAGCAGCTCCCCGAGCCCTGGCTGCGACGTGGGGCGAATAAAATTCATTCCTCGGGCTGGGAGTCCAGGAGAGAGGATTGGAATGGTGCTGGGGGCCCAGCATGCCTGCAGTTTCCCGCTGCTGTGCGGGTGGGAATTGGCTGTGGAAATGGATCTTCATGAGTAGTCAGGATGGACGGTCTTCAGCCATTGCTTTTCTCTTTGTATCTATTTTTGTATCTGTGTAAAGTTACATTTCAGGGCTGGCTGGCATGTGTGTATATGCAAATCCACACACACACGCACGCGTCCCCGCTCTGTTTTCTAAATTACTGTGTAATCAGTCATGAATTTTGACACCTGCGTAGATTCGTGTGACCCATCACATTCCTGAGCTGTCTCTCCGTGGTTCGGGGATTGTCACCCCCCCACACCTGCCCTGCCTGTCCTGCAGGTCGCATCCGAGCTCAGGAGAAACTCCCAGCGGTGAGTCCTCCACTATTCCAGAAAGTTCCTTCGCACGTGGACGTCCCGTTTGCCACACTTGGAACCATGGGGCTTTCCTCAGAACGAATGCGCACTGTGGGTGTTACGAAAAGCAAGAAAAAGCTAAACGCGTCCGTCCTTCACGTTGGCAAGAAGCCGGCGTGCACAGATGCCAGGCGCCTTGGCAGGGGCTACCAGAGGCTTGCTTGTCCCCTTGGCCTGGCTGTTCCTGCTGCCAGCTTAGCAGACACGGGACACATTCTGGTGCCCTTTCAGGGACTGTTTCCCGAACCTTTCAAGAGATTTAATACGTAAAACATATCAGTAGGCGGTAGGTTCGACTCCCGTCTGGGCGATGCTGACTGCCAAACAGACTGAGAGATGAAGGTGTATATGCAACAGTGTGCTGTGGACAGGAAGTGAATTCCTAAGCCTGGGCTTCTGGGTCCTGGGCCTGCGTTTCGCTTTGGGGCACCGTTTCTGCTTTTCATGATCTCAGAAGGAGCGGCACGTTTTCCTGGAGGAATCCGTGACCCGGCAGGTTGGCTCCGGGCGGGGTGTGGGGGGTGCTGCCTGCTTGTGCGACATCTTTCACCTGTGGGTGTCCTTAGGTGTGCTGCGGAAGGGTCGGGGAGCTGAGCTCCAGGCTGCCCCCACCCCTCGCGTGCGAGGGTTTCGGTGAGAAAAGGGGTAGGTGCTCCTTCAGTGTTGGTGAGAAATGAGGGCGATTTCCCGTGAACTAAAAAGCAAAGGTGAACCAGCAGGTCTTCGTGTTCCATGCTTTGGCCAGCGTATTCCCCGTGATTAAAATATGCGATATAATATTTAACTTAAGTAAGTTAAAGCGCACAATGGCATAGTTTAATTGCAATGTTAGTGTAAAATGTAGGTACGTTCTTTGTATATTTTAGTGTAAAAAAAGCAACAAACAGTTCGGAGACACGCGAGCTGCTGGCAGGTTGCAAATACTTGGTATATGTGTTCTAGCTTCCTGGTCTCACGAGACCCTGTCCAGTGACCAGAAATGGTGCCCAAGGCCAAGTTCACAGGGCTGCTGCTGCTTTTTTTAAAGTTTAGAGAGAGGAAATGGGAGATGGATAGCTTAGAGAAACACCGATTTGTGGTTCCACTTAGTGCTACGTTCCTTGGTTGAGTCTTGCATGGGCTCCGACTGGGGATCGAACCCACAACCGTGGTGTACTGGCACGGCGCTGTCACCCACTGAGCTGCTGGGCACAAGCCCGCTGCTTATTCTCAAAGACAGCCTGTGCCTTGGAGCCCTGTCATTTTTCCTGTGAGGTGGGTGTGGCTGGAAGCCTTAAAAGAACACACCAGAGTTCTTGCTTGCTTGGTCCCCCTAGCCTTGCAGAGTCGCCTGCCTGGACCACTTGCCTGCAGCCCCAGGCAGCAGACAGAGGCAGAGGCAGAGGCAGCCCAGGACCCTGCCCCGCAGCCTGGTCAGCATCCCGCTCCCCAGGACACGGAGAAGCCCTCAGGTGCACTGAGGGCTGGTCCCAGCATCACCCGTGCTGGAGCATGGGGAGGCACACACTGTCCCCTTCTAGAATGATCCATGTGCCCTGTTAGGCCTTTGAGTCTGTGCCAGCAGGTAGTATCTCAACATTTTCTGCTCGTTCAAACCTGCCGGTAGGTGGAAATTTGGGCCAAAAGACACTTACGTGTCCGGGGGGCCGTTTTATTTCTGAAATCACTACGTGCAAACGCCATTGTGTGGTCAGCCCGTGTAGTCATCAGAAGAGCTGGAGGAAGATTCAGCAGAGCTGAGCCGGACGTGATGATCCTCCAGAGCCACAGGGCAGGCGATTCTTGGTGCGACCGGGGTCAGCTGTGACCGCTCCGGTTGTCATCTGCGAAGGGCAGAAATGACAAACCGGGGGAGGGGGTCTGTTGCCGACGTCCAGTGGTGCAGAAGCCTGTGGCCGGCACACGGGTGTGATGGAGAACAACCTCACTGTTGGGTGGTTGCAGAGACTTACGTTGTGTTTGACAGAAGGAGCTGCGGAGAGACTCGGGGTCTCTACCAGTTGGTCCCTTCAGGGGACAGATTAAACGCGGGTCCCTGCCCGAGGTTCTCTTTCCAAGACAATCTTTTCTGGTGTTTTATTTCCACACAACTTAATGCCAGCTTGGCGGGTCAAGACTCAGGGTCCCCAGTCACCAACTTGAAAACCACGGTTGCCAGTCCCCGACAATCGCAGGCGGGTCCACGAGACGCGGTTCGGCGTCATGCCTACTTCGATCGTGAAGGACGATCACGTTAGGTTTGTGTTTGCAAGATGCACAGCGGAGTCTGGGCCCGTGCCAGCCATTTCCAGGCACAGGTAGGGGCGAAGCG